>SZWC01004812.1:114777-125102 GCA_023375785.1 Penium margaritaceum | reverse complement strand
TCAGCCACGGTCAGAGTGTCCAATCACAGTACAGGTATACTGGGCATGACCTTGCAGGTAAACAAGGCAGAATACTGGTGGCTCGGTGTGGCTATTGTGCGCAATGCCTTGACAAAGTTGGCATGTGCCACTTACCATGACCACAAATGTATCCAAGTGATTTTTACTTCTGTTGATCATAACACGAGTCAGCCACAGTCAGAGACTCCAATCACTGTGCAGATATACTAGGCATGACCTTGCAGGTATAAACAAGGTAGAATACAGGTGGCTCGGGGTGGTTACTGTGCGCAATGCCTTGACAAAGTTGGCATGTGCCACTACCCATGACCACAAATGTATCCAAGTGACTTTTACTTATATTGATCATAACACGAGTCAGCCACGGTCAGAGTGTCCAATTATGGTGCAAATGTACTAGGCATGATATTGCAGGTGAAAAGAAGAAAGAAAAATGGTGGCTCGGTGTGGCTATTGTGCGCAAGGCCTTGACAAAGTTGGCACGTGCCACTGGCCATGACCACAAAAGTATCCAAGTGACTTTTACTTCTATTGATCACAACACACGTCATCCACGGTCAGAGTGTCCAATAAGAGTGCAGACTAACTAGCCATAATCTTACAGGTACAAGCAAGGTACAATACTGGTGGCTTGGGGTGGCTATTGTGTGCAATGCCTTGACAAAGTTGGCATGTGCCACTGACCATGACCACAAAGTTTACGAAGTACCTTAAACGGCTATGAATCATAACACGAGTCAGCCACGCTCAGAGTGTCCAATCACAATACAGATATACTGGGCATGACCTTGCATGTATAAACAAGGTACAATAGTGGTGGCTTGGTGTAGCTATTGTGCACAATGCCTTGAGAAATTTGGCATGTGCCACTGACCATGACCACAAATGTATCCAAGTGACGTTTACTTCTATTGATTTTAACACGAGTCAGCCACGGCCAGAGTGTCCAATCACAGTGCACATCTTGTATGCATGGCCTTGTAGGTATAAAAAAGGTGATAAATGGGTGGCTTGGCACGGCTATTGTGCGCAATGCCTTGACAAAGTTGGCATATGCCACTGACTATGACCACAAAGTTTACCAGGTGACTTTAACGTCTACAAATCATAACACGAGTCAGCCACGGTCAGAGTGTCCTGTCGGAACCAAACTCCAATGTGCACAAGCCACACATACTCTCAGGGCTCCACGAAATATTACAGACATGCCCCAGGCTAGCGGATCCCCGTGGGTCGAAGGAAAAGGCAAGAAATATCCTGCCGAGCAGTTCAGCTCCGAAGATCAACTGGACCGACACTACCGGCGGTCACCACCGACCACGAAGCACGTCCGACGACCGGCAGGTGCGCGCTCTGGTCTTCACGAAAAGACAAAAGGAACCAAAGGCACCTGTGCCAACAGCTCCCGGCAAACTACCGTGCAGACCAAGCGAGGTCCCTCGCAAAGAAAACTCGGACACGACCACCATCACAAGTGGCCTAACCAGGCCCCACGAATGTGTGAAGTGAGACGAAGCCTGCGGAGTTGCACCGCGACTCCGCACACAACAGCAGCATCAGTAACAGCAACGCAGCTGCGACAGAGTCGCACATACCACCCTATGTAAGGGTAACTCTAGAACTAGGACTGATATAGGATATAACTGCTAGACTCCCATTTGTACCGTTGCATCGCATTACTTCAAAGATATCGCTTTCTTCCTTCCAGCTTGTTGCCCGCTCCTATGCCATGGCACTTCTTCTCCGTTCAGTTCATCACATTTTGCTGCTCGCCTCTGTGCGGTTGCACTTCTCATCGTTCCGCTCCTGCCTTGCTCCGCATTGCCCGCTTCCCAGCTGTGGCATACTCCTCATTTACTCATTTGCCAGCCCGCACCTTGGCGCTGAGGCCTTCAGCCCGTGCCTCGGTGTTGTGGTACCAGTTTCGCTCTTTCAGCTCTACCGTTGCCCTCTGTACCAGATGAAGCACAACATCATCATTATTAACTTTATAGCTTGTTCTGTTGCGCCCGCCTGTATGTGCCGAACCGCCTCTATTGCTCTACGCCATGCCCGCACTTACTGACACTGTGCCCACTCATCGCGTTGACTCGCATCTCAGTGTAGTGGCCATTAGCCCACACATCATGCCGTGGTCCTCATTCTTCACAACTGCATGATGTCAGCCTGCCATCAGCTTCAGTAACTTCGCCGATGCTTCTACCTCGACCATATCTGCAGATCTGCTATCTCTTTCAGTCCATTCAGTTTCCTGACATGGTATCAGAGCAGAGCGAACGCTCCTGGCTCCATGCTCAGCTCCATCATCACTTCTGACGCCTGAACCGCCACCACGCCGAGCCGCGCCATCTCCGATCGCACCGCCGCTCCTCCATGCCAGCAGAATCGCCGCCCCTGCTGCAACGACAAAAGATCTGTGTATGGGCACAACTCCATAGCCGCTGCAGTTGGGACTCCTCTTCATGACATCATCATCATCGCCCCCACAGCTGACGATATCCTTCAACGCCACGAAGCGCCCCTCCGCCAGCGGCACCTTCTACAGCAACCAGCAGCACCATTGCCTTCCACAGCAGCGGGACCTGGTTACCGTGCGCAACCCCTCCTCCTGCTCCAAACTTCGTGTCAACGCCGCTTCTGAACCATGTATGGGCATGGCTGAGTAACGACGCAACACGGTAGCAGAAGCAAGAGCAATGCAACAGCAGTAGTGGTCCTACGCCTTCCTCTTCAAAACGCCAGCAGTAGCAGTCCGGAATTTTGTCCATCTCGTCATCTCGTCTTTTGCATTTCTGCACTATGATGCTCCTCATTGCCGGAGGGCTAGCAGCAGCCCTTTTCAGACGCCTTCTTCATCAACCACAGCAGCAGACTACAAGCACAGCGAGTGCAGCTGAACCAACACTGAAGATACAACGTCTTCATTGTTACACTACACCGCCAACTGCTAGAGAACCCCTCTCAGGTCGCATCTTTTCCCTAGAAGATGACACTTCCTTCAACCAGCAAAACCTCCAACTTCAGTCAGGCTCCTCCTCCTCGGCAAATATCCTGGAAATTTGCTCCATCACAGCAACCTCCAGTCAACCAACACCAGTGCCATCATCATCCCAAAACAGTTGTAACATCAACATCTCTCTTCCCCTCTCAAGGAGCCAATCTCACAGGAGACGTTGCAATCTTCTCCGCTGTACCTTCAGCAAGCCCCAGCACTTCTCTCAACCGTCACAAGACCCTCAGACCTCGCCAAACTCCAATGTACACAAGCCACACATACTCTCACGGCTCCACGAAAGATTACAGATATGCCCCAGGCTTGTGGATCCCCGTGGATCGAAGGAAAAGGCAAGAAATATCCTGCCGAGCAATTCAGCTCCGAAGATCAACTGGACCGACTCTACCGGCGGTCACCACCGACCACGAAGCTCGTCCGATGACTGGCAGGTGCGCGCTCCGGTCCTCACGAAAAGACAAAAGGAACCAAAGGCACCCGTGCCAACAGCTCCCGGCGAACTACCGTGCAGACCAACCGAGCACCCTTGCAAAGAAAACTCAGACACGACCACCATCACAAGTGGCCTAACCAGACCCCACGAATGTGTGAAGTGAGACGAAGCCTGCGGAGTTGCACCGCGACTCCGCACACAACAGCAGCATCAGTAGCAGCAACGCAGCTGCGACAGAGTCCCACGTACCACCCTCCGTAAGGGTAACTCTAGAACTAGGACTGATCTCGGATATAACTGCTAGACTCCCATTTGTACGGTTGCATCGCATTACTTCAAAGATATCGCTTTCTTCCTTCTAGCTTGTTGCCCGCTCCTATGCTGTGGCACTTCTCCTCCGTTCAGTTCATCTCATTTCGCTGCCCGCCTCTGTGCAGTGGCATTCCTCATCATTCCGCTCCTGCCTTGCTCCGCATTGCCCGCTTCCTAGCTGTGGCATACTCATCACTTACTCATTTGCCAGACCGCAACTCGGCGCTGAGGCCTTCAGCCCGCGCCTCGGTGCTGTGGCACCAGTTTTGCTCTTTCAGCTCTACCGTTGCCCTTTGTACCAGATGAGGCACAACATCATCATTATTAACTTGACAGCTTGTTCTGCGGCGTCCGCCTGTATCTGCCGAGCCGCCTCCATTGCTCTACGCCACGCCCGCACTTAACCTGCCGAGGCATCCTCACCATCTCAGCGCCCGTGTCCACTGACACTGCGCCCACTCATCGAGTTGACTCGCATCTCGGTGTAGTGGTCATTCGCCCACACCTCCGATGCTGCGGTCCTCATTCTTCACAACTGCATGACGGTAGCCTGCCATCAGCTTCAGTGACTTCACTGATGCTTCCGCCTCGACCATATATGCAGATCTGCTATCTCTTTCAGTCCTTTCAGTTTCCTGACATGTCCAGTCATGGTGCAGATGTACTAGGCATGATCTTGCCGGTGCAAACAAGGTAGAATACTGGTGGCTCAGTGTGGCTATTGTGCGCAATGCCTTGACAAAGTTAGCATGTGCCACTGACCATGACCACAAAGTTTACCAAGTGACTTTAACCTCTACGAATCGTAACACGAGTCAGCCACAGTCGGAGTGCCCAATCACAACTCAGATGTACTAGGGATGACCTTGCAGGTATAAACAAGGTAAAAAAACCAGTGGCTTGGTACGGCTATTGTGTGCATTGCCTTGACATAGTTGGCATGTGCCACTGACCATGACCACAAAGTTTACCAAGTGACTTTAACCTCTACGAATCGTAACACGAGTCAGCCACAGTCGGAGTGCCCAATCACAACTCAGATGTACTAGGGATGACCTTGCAGGTATAAACAAGGTAAAAAAACCAGTGGCTTGGTACGGCTATTGTGTGCATTGCCTTGACAAAGTTGGCATGTGCCACTGACCATGACCACAAAGTTAACAAAGTACCTTAAACGGCTATAAATCATAATACGAGTCAGCCAGGATCAGAGTTTCCACATACAAAGCAGATATACTGGGCATGATCTTGCAGGTACAAACAAGGTAGAATACTGGTGGCTCGGTGTGGCTGTTATGCGCAATGCCTTGACAAAGTTGGCATGTGCCACTGACCATGACTACAAATGTATCCAAGTGACTTTTACTTCTATTGATCACAACACAAGTCAGCCACGGTCAGAGTATCCAATAACAATGCAGATTTACTAGGCATGATCTTGCATGTGCAAACAAGGTACAATACTGGTAGCTCATTGTGGCTATTGTGCGCAATGCCTTGACAAAGTTGGCGTGTGCCACTGACTATGACCACAAAGTTTACCGAGTGCCTTAAATGGATATGAATCATAACACGAGTCAGCCACGGTCAGAGTGTCCAATCATAGTGTAGATGTATTGGGCATGACCTTGCAGGTATAAACAAGGCAGAATACTGGTGGCTCGGTGTGGCTATTGANAGTGCAGATGTACTAGGCATGATCTTGCAGGTGTAAACAAGGTAGAATACTGGTGGCTCGGTGTGGCTATTGTGCGCAATGCCTTCACAAAGTTTGCATTGTCAGAAGAATGCAGACACGAGAGCAACAGCGGCAGAAGCAGGCAGCAGCGTCAGAGCACGCAAGCATACGTCACCAGAGTGACGTAGGCAAAGGCGGTCCGAGGAGTTAGTCGCAGAAGCTGATAAAAGCTGAGAGGCGAGACACCTGAGGTAGACGGGTGATGTGAGGAAGGATGCTTGCGAGATTGGCGGAAAGAGGGCTGAGCGGAGAAGCGAGAGTGACGAAGCGAAGCGTTGAGAAGTGGCGAAGATAGGAAGTGCGAGGGACGAGCAGGGCGAAGACACGGCGGCGAAGCCGCGGAACCAAAGGGGAACAGGATGTGCAAAACTGTTCTGGTTAACTCGAGGGAATGAACATCCTCGGTCATAAAAGGACAGAACACGACAAGAAGGGCAGGGCAACGGCTTTTTTCCGCTAGCCGGACGCGAGTGACACATGTCACGTTATTAGGGGATGCCTTGACATGTTGGGCTCAACGGTTAGTCTGACCGAGGGCCGTTGAATCAAGGTCGTTCGGTCTCGGACCTGAACCTTTATTGAGAAGGTGGGAATAACTCTTGTCGGAGTCGATGATTTCCAGCAGGCCCTTGAGTCCGACAAGAGTTATTGATAGTTCTTTTCCCAATCTTCTTGGAGGTGACCATTGCAGCGTTCAAGAAGACCCTTCCACATGGTGTGCATATCATTTGGATGAGCTCCCACCAGGTAGTGCAGGTCTCTGGTCATGAAGCGTCGTAGCCAGGCACGGAGACCGTAATTGAGGCTATCCTGCTTTCTGGTCATCTCAGCTGGAGAGCAGCGCTTGTCGAGATACTTGGGTCTTCCAAGGAGGGCATTGGTAGTTGCAAACCCACCAAAGAGCTCTGGGTAGAGGAGGTTGTATTTTTGAATTTGCCACTCCTGGATATTGCTTACTTCCTTGTAGATGATCTCGGCAGCTTGTCCATGTCTCACTGCTGCAGGAGTAGGGACAGGTACTGGAGATCATTCTTCCACTGGTTCCTCTTCCTCTTCCTCTTCCTCCTCTGCCAGTACTTGATCAATTTTGAGGTAGGGTGTGGAGTTGGGATTCTCGGACAGAGGTGGAATGATGGGATTGTTTCTGCAGGAGAGAGTGATCCATCGCCGTTTCCATGCTTCTAGTTGTAGGCTGAACCAGAGTTCTGGTCCATTCCTTGCATTGGTGCGTAGATGATGGAACGATACATCAACGAGGTTGAAGAGATGACCCCAGATTAGACGGAAAGTTGCGTGGTAAAGATGCAGGGAGTGTTGAGGTGTGCGCTGGTGCTCGTAGGCACCAAGGAGAAAGTCCGAGACACGATACTCGTTGATGAAGATGGTGCTAGTCAAAGTCAGTACGGTGCGTCACCAGCTGTGGATATTGCTTCCACCTTCCTCAAGGACGGGGCAGCCGTGCAAAGGGTTAGCCATGCTGGATGGAGTAGAGGTGCAGTGGAAGTTGAGGTGGCAGAGGTGATGAGTGGTTGAAATGAGTGCGGGGATGGAATCTTGTCTTCTTGGGATGTTTTCGGCAATGCGACCAGGTGAATCCTTGTGTTGAGCGGATAAGAAAGTTGGATGATGGCGGGGGAGTGGTGGATGATGGAGTGGGCGCAGGGCCGAGCCGCGTGCGCGAGAGGGAATTTTCCGGCGTGGGTGCAGGTCGTCACAGAAAGGCGATGCGACCGGGCGGATCCTTGTGCCGAGCTGAGAGTGATGCGGAAGCGGAGGAAGATGATTGATGGACGGGGTGTGCCTTGCCCAAAATACTTTTGGGCAAGGCGCAACCCGCTTAAGAAGAACAAAGATCGGAACAAAATGCAACAAAATCTCCGAGTAACAAAATGTACTTCTGAGTTCTGGACGCCGAGCCAGAGATTTGGCTAAGTCCCTCGGTAACAAACTGCACTACGGGCATCCGGCGGATCATTCGCCGGACGCCTCGGCAGCCCTTCCGGAGCAAAATCTCCAGATGTACTTTTGTTACTTGGTCAGGTGGATTATCCACCTCCGGTCGAACCGCGGCCGACTCCTAGAGCCGCCGCGCATACCCCAACTTTAGAAGCCCATATCTCCCTCGTTACTTGTCCGATTCCGGTGAAACAACTTCCACCGGATTCCGCGACTCGTCAAATTTCAGGGACAATCCTCCATTGTAGGACCCGAGCAATCATTGCGTCGCCAGATCCGTTGACAAGGAATTTCCTTTCTCTGGCGGCTCGTCGGCGCCTCCCGGCGCCGCACTTGGGCATGCAGAGGGGCAAATCTTCAACAGTGCGCACAATAGCCGTGCCAGGCCACCGGTTTTTTACCTTGTTTATACCTGCAAGATCATGCCTAGTAAATCTTTACTGTGATTGTACACTCTGACCGTGGCTGACTCGTGCTATGATTTGTATAAGTTAAAGTCACTTGGTAAACTTTGTGGTCATGGTCTGTGGCACATGCCACCTTTTTAAAGGCATTGTGCACAATAGCCGTGCAAAGACAAAGGGTTTTATCCTGTTTATACCTGCAAGGTCATGCATATCAGATGTGCACTGTGATTGGACACTCTGACCGTGGCTGACTCGTGTTACGATTCGTAGAAGATAAAGTCACTTGGTAAACTTTGTGGTCATGGTCAGTTGCTCTTGCCAACTTTGACAGAGCATTGCCCACAATAGCCACAATGAGCCACCAGACTTGTACCTTGTTCATACCTGCAAGGTCATGCCTAGTACATCTGAACTGTGATTGAACACTCGTACCGTGGCTGACTCGTGTTACGATCCGTAGAAGTTAAAGTCACTTGGTAAACGTTGTGGTCATGGTCAGTGGCACATTCCAACTTTGTCAAGGCATTGTGCACAATAGCCACACTGATCTACCAGTATTATATCCTTTTTGTACCTGCAAGACCATGCCTAGTACACCTGCACTGTGATTGGACACTCTGACCGTGGCTGACTCGTGTTATGATCAATAGAAGTAAAAGTCACTTGGATACATTTGTGGTCATGGTAAGTGGCATATGCCTACTTTGTCAATGCATTACGCACAATAGCCACACCGAGCCACCAGTAGTCTACATTGTTTGCACCTGCAAGATCATGCCTAGTACATCTGCACTGTGATTAGACACTCTGACCGTGGCTGTCTCGTGTTACGATTCATAGCCGTTTAAGGTACTAGGTAAACTTTGTGGTCATGGTCAGTGGTACATGCCAACTTTGTCAAGGCATTGCGCACAATAGCCACACGGAGCCACCAGTATTCTACCTTGTTTGCACCTGCAAGATCATGCCTAGTACATGTGCACCGTGATTGCACACTCTGACCGTGGCTGACTCGTGTTATGGTCAATAGAAGTAGAAGTCACTTGGAAACATTTGTGGTCATGATCAGTGGCACATGCCAACTTTGTCAAGGCATTGCGCACAATAGCCAACCCGAGCCACCAGTATTCGACCTTGCTTATCCCTGCAAGGTCATGCCCAGTATATCTGCACTGTGATTGGGCACCCTGACAGTAGCTGACTCGTGTTACGATTCGTAGAAGTGAAAGTCACTTGGTAAACTTTGTGGTCATAGTCAGAGGCACATGCCAACTTTGTTAAGGCATTGCGCACAATAGCCACACTGAGCCACCAGCATTCTACCTTGTTTGTACCTGCAAAATCATGCATATTAGATGTGCACTGTGATTGGACACTCTGATTGTGGCTGACTCGTGTTACGATTCGTATAAGTTAAAGTCACTTAGTAAACATTGTGGTCATGGTCAGTGGCACATGCCAACTTTGTTAAGGCATTGCGCACAATAGCCACACCGAGCCACCAGTATTCTACCTTCTTTGTACTTGCAAGCTCATGCCTAGTACATCTGCACTGTGATTGGACACTCGACCTTGGCTGAATCGTGTTATGATTCATATTTGTTTAAGGTACTTGGTAAACTTTGTGGTCATAGTCAGAGGCACATGCCAACTTTGTTAAGGCATTGCGCACAATAGCCACACCAAGCCACCAGTATTCTAGCTTGTTTATACCTGCAAGGTCATGTATAGTACATATGAGCTGTGATTGGACACTCTGACCGTGGCTGACTCGTGTTACACTTTGTAGAAGTTAAAGTCACTTGGTAAACTTTGTGGTCATGGTCAGTGGCACATTCCAACTTTGTCAAGGGGCTCCGGACAAAAGCCACACCAAGGTACCTATATTCTACCTTGTTTGTACCTGCAAGATCATGCCTAGTACATCTACAATATGATTGGACACTCTGACCGTGGCTGACTTGTGTTATGATCAATAGAAGTAAAAGTCACTTGGATACATTTGTGGTCATGGTCAGTGGCACATGCCAACTTTGTCAAGGCATTGCGCACAATAGCCACACCGAGCCACCAGTATTCTACCTTGTTCGCACCTGCAAGATCATGCCTAGTACATATGCACTGTGATTGGACACTCTGACTGTGGCTGACTCGTGTTATGATTCATGGCCAGTTAAGGTACTTGGTAAACTTTGTGGTCATGGTCAGTGGCACATGCGAACTTTGTCAAGGCATTGCGCACAATAACCTTCCCAAGCCATCAGTTTCTACCCTGTTTACACCCGCAAGGTCATGCATATTAGATGTGCACTGTGATTGGGTACTCTGACCGTGGCTGACTCGTGTTATGATTTGTAGAAGTTAAAGTCACTTGGTAAACTTTGTGGTCATGGTCAGTGGCACATGCCAACTTTGTCAAGGCATTGCGCACAATAGCCACACCGA
>SZWC01004812.1:83652-114722 GCA_023375785.1 Penium margaritaceum | reverse complement strand
TCACTTGGATACATTTGTGGTCATGGTCAGTGGCACATGTCAACTTTGTCAAGGCATTGCACACAATAGCCACACCGAGCTACCAGTATTCTACCTTGTTTATACCTGTAAGCTCATACCTAGTATATCTGCACTGTGACTAGACACTCTGACCGTGGCTGACTCGTGTTATGATCAATAGAAGTAAAAGTCACCTGGATACATTTGTGGTCATGGTCAGTGCTACATGCCAACGTTGTCAAGGCATTGCGCACAATAGCCACACCAAGCCACCAGTATTCTACGTTGTTTGTACCTGCAAGGTCATGCCCAGTATATCTGCACTGTGATTGGACACTCAGACCGTGGCTGACTCCTGTCATGATCAATAGAAGTAAAAGTCACTTGGATACATTTGTGGTCATGGTCAGTGGCACATGCCAACTTTGTCAAGGCATTGCGCACAATAGCCACACCGAGCCACCAGTATTCTACCTTGTTTGCATTTGCAAGATCATGCCTAGTACACCTGCACTGTGATTGGACACTCTGACCGTGGCTGACTCGTGTTATGATTCATAGCCGTTTAAGGTACTTGGTAAACTTTGTGGTCATGGTCAGTGGCACATGCCAACTTTGTCAAGGCATTCACACAATAGCCGTCCCAAGCCACCAGTTTCTACCCTGTTTATACCTGCAAGGTCATGCATATTAGATGTGCAATGTGATTGGATACTCTGACCGTGGCTGACTCGTGGTATGATTTGTAGAAGTTAAAGTCACTTGGTAAACTATGTGGTCAAGGTCAGTGGCATATGCCAACTTTGTCAAGACATTGCGCACAATATCCACACCATGCCACCAGTATTCTACCTTGTTTGCACACGCAAAATCATGCCTAGTACATCTGCACTGTGATTGGACACTTCGACCGTGGCTGGCTTGTGTTATGATCAATAGAATTAAACGTCACTTGGATACATTTGTGGTCATGGTCAGTGGCACATGCCAACTTTGTCAAGGCATTGCACACAATAGCCACACCGAGCCACCAGTATTCTACCTTGTTTATACCTGTAAGGTCATGCCCAGTATATCTGCACTCTGACTAGACACTCTGACTGCGGCTGACTCGTGTTATGATTCATAGCCGTTTAAGGTACTTGGAAAACTTTGTGGTCATGGTCAGTGGCACATGCCAACTTTGTCGAGGCATTGCGCACAATAGTCATGCCAAGCCACCGGTTTTTTACCTTTTTGATACCTGCAAGGTCATGCATATAAGATGTGCACTGTGATTGGACACTCTGATCGTGGCGGACTCGTGTTATGATTAGTAGAAGTAAAAGTCACTTGGATACATTTGTGGTCATGGTCAGTGGCACATGCCATATTTGTCAAGGCATTGCGTACAATAGCCACACCGAGCCACCGGTAATCTACCTTGTTTGTACCTGTAAGGTCATGCTCAGTATATCTACACTGTGGTTGGACCCTCTGACCGTGGGTGACTCGTGTTATGATCAATAGAAGTAAAAGTCACTTGGATACATTTGTGGTCATGGTCAGTGGCACATGCCAACTTTGTCAAGACATCCCGCACAATAGCCGCACCGAGCCACCGCTATTCTACCTTGTCTCTACCTGCAAGATCATGCCTAGTACATCTGCACTGTGATTGGACACTCTGACCATGGCTGACTCGTGTCATGATCAATAGAAGTAAAAGTCACTTGGATACATTTGTGGTCATGGTCAGTGGCACATGCCAACTTTGTAAAGGCATTGCGCACAAGAGCCACACCAAGCCACCAGTATTCTACCTTGTTTAGACCTGCAAGGTCATGCCTAGTACATCTGAACTGTTATTGGGCACTCTGACCGTGGCTGACTTGTGTTATGATTCATAGCCGTTTCAGGTACTTGGTACTCGTTGTGGTCATGGTCAGTGGCACATGCCAACTTTGTCAAGGCATTTCGCACAATAGCCACGCCGAGCCACCAGTATTCTTCTGTGTTTGTACCTGCAAGATCATGCCTAGTACATCTGCACAGTGATTGGACATTCTGACCGTGGCAGACTCGTGTTATGGTCAATAGAAGCAAAAGTCACTTGGATACATTTGTGGTCATGGTCAGTGGCACATTCCAACTTCGTCAAGGCATTGCATACAATAGCCACACCAAGCCACCAGTATTCTACCTTGTTTATACCTGCAAGGTCATGCCTAGTACATCCAAACTGTGATTGGACACTCTGACTGTGGCTGACTTGTGTTATGATTCATAGCCGTTTAAGGTGCTTGGTAAACGTTGTGGTGATGGTCAGTGGCACATGCCAACTTTGTCAAGGCATTGTGCACAATCGCCACACAGAGCCACCAGTATTCTACCTTGTTTGTACCTGCTAGATCAGTTGCAGTATATCTGCACAGTGATTGGACACTCTTACCGTGGCTGACTCGTGTTATGATTCATAGCCGTTTAAGGTACCTGGTATACTTTGTGGTCATAGTCAGTGGCACATGCCCACTTTGTCAAGGCATTGTGCACAATAGCCACATCGAGCCACCAGCATTCTACCTTGTTTCCACCTTCAAGATCATGCCTAGTACATCTGCACTGTGATTGGACACTCTGACCGTGGCCGACTGGTGTTATGATCAATAGGAGTAAAAGTCACTTGGATAGATTTGTGGTCATAGTCTGTGGCACATGTCAACTTTGTCAAGGCATTGCACACAATAGCCACACCGAGCCACCCGTATTCTATCTTGTTTTTACCTGTAAGGTCATGCCTAGTATATTTGCACTGCGAGTAGACACTCTGACCGTGGCTGATTCGTGTTATGATTCATAGCCGTTTAAGGTACTTGGTAAACTTCGTGGTCATGGTCAGTGGCACATGCCAACTTTGTCAAGGCATTGCACACAACAGCTCCACCGATCCACCAGTATTCTACCTTGTTTATGCCTGCAAGGTTATGCCCAGTATATCTGTACTGTGATTGACCACTCTGACCGTGGCTGACTTGTGTTATGATCCATAGACGTTAAAGGTACTTGGTAAACTTTGTGGTCATGGTCAGTGGCATATGCCAACTTTGTCAGGGCATTGCACACGATAGCCGTGCCAAGCTACCAGTTTTTTACCTTGTTTGCACCTGCAAGATCATGCCTAGTACATCTGCATTGTTATTGGACACTCTGAGCGTGGTTGACTCGTGTTATGATCAATAGAAATAAAAGTCACTTGGATACATTTCTGGTCATTGTCAGTGGCACATGCCAGCTTTGTCAAGGCATTACGCACAATAGCCACACCGAGCCACCAGTATTCTACCTTGTTTATACCTGAAAGGTCATGCCTAGTACATCTCAACTGTGATTGGGCACTCTGACCGTGTCTGACTTGTGTTACGATTCATAGCCGTTTAAGGTTCTTGCTAAACGTTGTGGTCATGGTCAGTGGCACATGCCAACATTGTCATTGCGCACAATAGCCATGCCAAGCCACCGGTTTTTTACCTTGTTTATACCTGCAAGGTCATTCCTAGTATATCTGAACAGTGATTGGGCACTCTGACAGTGGCTGACTCGTGTTACGATTCGTATACTTAAAGCCACTTGGTCAACTTTGTGGTCAAGGTCAGTGGAACATGCCAACTTTGTCAAGGCATTGCGCACAATAGCCACAGCGAGCCACCAGTATTCTACCTTGTTTGTACCTGCAAGATCATGCCCAGTATATCTGCACTATGATTAGACACTCTGACCGTGGCCGACTTGTTTTATGATTCATAGCCGTTTAAGGTACTTGGTAAACTTTGTGGTCATGGTCAGTGGTACATGCCAACTTTGTCAAGGCATTGCGCACAATAGCCACACCGAGCGACCAGTATTCTACCTTGTTTGCACCTGCAATAATGTGTCCAGTACATCTGCACTTTGATTGGACACTCTGACCGTGGCTGATTGGTGTTATGATCAATAGAAATATAAGTCACTTTGATAGATTTGTGGTCATGGTCAGTGGCACACGTCAACTTTGTCAAGGCATTGCACACAACATCCACACCGAGCCTCCAGTATTCTACCTTGTTTATACCTGTAAGGTCATGCCCAGTATATCTGCAATGTGATTAGACACTCTGACCGTGGCTGACTCGTGTTATGATTCATGGCCGTTTAAGTTACTTGGTAAACTTTGTGGTCATGGTCAGTGGCACATGCCAAGTTTTTCAAGGCATTGTGCACAATAGCTACACCGAGTCACCAGTATTCTACCTTGTCTATACCTGCAAGGTCATGCCTAGTATATCTGCACTGTGATTGGACACTTTGACCGTGGTTGACTCGTGTTATGGTTCATAGCCGTTTAAGGTACTTGGCAAACTTTGTGGTCATGGTCGGTGGCACATGCCAACTTTGTCAAGGCATTACGCATAATATTCGTGCCAAGCCACCGGTTTTTTACCTAGTTTCTACCTGCAATATCATGCCTAGTACATCTGCACTGTGATTGGACACTCTAACCGTGGTTGACTTGTGTTATTATCAATAGAAGTGAAAGTTACTTGGATACATTTTTGGTCATGGTCAGTGGCACATGCCAACTTTGTCAAGGCATTGCGCACAATAGCTACACCAAGCCACCAGTATTGTACCTTGTTTGCACCTACAATATCACACCTAGTACATCTGCCCCGTTATTAGACACTCTGACCGTGGCTGACTCGTGTTATGATCAAAACCAGTGAACGTCACTTGGATACATTTGTGGTCATGGTCAGTGGCACATGCCAACGTTTTCAAGGCATTGCGCACTTTGATTGGACACTCTGACCGTAGTTGACTCGTGTCATGATCAATAGAAGTAGAGGTCACCTGGATACAATTGTGGTCATGGCCAGTGGCACATGCCAACTTTGTCAAGGCATTACACACAATAGCCACACCGAGCCACCAGTATTCTACCATGTTTATACCTGTAAGGTCATGCCCAGTATATCTGCACTGTGATTGGACACTCTGACCGTGGCTGACTCGTGTTATGATCAATAGAAGTAAAAGTCACTTGGATACATCTGTGGTCATGGTCAGTGGCACATGCCAACTTTGCCAAGGCATTGCGCAGAATAGTCACATCGAGCGACCAGTATTCTACCTTGTTTGTACCTGCAAGATCATGCCCAGTATATCTGCACTTTGATTGGACACTTTGACCATCGCTGACTCGTGTTATGATTCATAGCCGTTGAAGGTACTTGGTAAACTTTGTGGTCATGGTAAGTGGCACATGCCAACTTTGTCAAGGCATTGCGCACAATAGCTGTGCCAAGCCACCAGTTTTTTACCTTGTTTATACCTGCAAGGTCATGCCTAGTACATCTGAGCTGTGAGTGGGCACTCTGACCGTGGCTGACTCGTGTTACGATTCGTAGAAGTTAAAGTCGCTTGGGAAACATTGTGGTCATGGTCAGTGGCACATGCCACCTTTGTCAAGGCATTGCCCACAATAACCACACTAAGCCACCAGTATTCTACCTTGTTGATACCTGCAAGGTCATGCCCAGTGTATCTGCACTGTGATTGGACACTCTGAACGTGGCTGACTGGTGCTATGATTCATAGCCGTTTAAGGTACTTGGTAAACGTTGTGGTCATGGTCTGTGGCACATGCCAACTTTGTCAAGACATTGTGCACAATAGCCACACCAAGCCACCAGTATTGTACCTTGTCTGTGCCTGCAAGATCATGCCTAGTACATCTGCACTGTGACTGGACACTCTGACCGTGGCTGACTCGTGTTATGATTCATAGCTGTTTTAAGTCACTTCGTAAACTTTGTGGTAATGGTCAGTGGCACATGCCAACTTTGTCAAGGCATTGCGCACAATAGCCACACCGAGCCACCAGCACTTTACCTTGTTTATACCTGTTAGGTCATGCATGTTAGATGTGCGCTGTCATTGGGCACTCTGACTGTGGCTGACTCGTGTTACAATTTGTAGAATTTAAAGACACGTGGTAAACTTAGTGGTAATGGTCAGTGGCACATGCCAACTTTGTCAAGGCATTGCGCACGATAACCACATCGAGCCACCAGTATTCTATCTTTTTTGTATCTGCAAGATCATGCCTAGTACATCTGCACTGTGATTGGTGACTCTGACTGTGGCTGACTCGTATTATGATCGATGGAAGTAAAAGTCACTTGGATACATTTGTGGTCATGGTCAGTGGCACATGCCAACTTTGTCAAGGCATTGCGCACAATAGCCACATGTAGCCACCAGTATTGTACCTTGTTTGCACCTGCAGGATCATCCGTAGTAAATCTGTCCTGTTATTGGACACTCTGACCGTGGCTGACTTGTGTTATGATCAATATAAGTAAAAGTCTCTTGGATACATTTGTGGTCATGGTCAGTGGCACATGCCAACTTTGTCAAGGCATTGCGCACAATAGCCACACCGAGCCACCAGTATTCTACCTTTTTTGCACTTGCAAGGTCATGCCTAGTACATCTGCACTGTTATTGGACACTCTTGTCAGAAAATACTCCACTGCCACCAAATGCCGACTGGCATTTATCTTCTACCCCATGATGTGCACAATACCCATCGGAGCATCTAGACCCCGAATGCCCGAATTATTGGAATACCCAGATCCGAGCGGGGTCACCCTCTGTGTGCAGCAGCCTCAACGGCTTGGGCGGCAAAGCCGACCAAGTCACGATGACCGATGAACTCTCATGCAGACGACCAGCCTGCGCGGGCCACTCAACGGCTGGGACCCGTCAAATAACGTCGGTCATGTAACCTACAGGCCAACAGTCAGTGGCCGGCTCGGTCCGCACTACGTGCCAAACGCACTGCCCGTAAGCGTCAGGTCGCCTCTCTCTGAGGCAAGCCCAAGCACGGAGCAGCCCCCACAATCTGATGCATGTGGGGAGTCACAGACCGCGCCTTACACCAAGCACTAGCCAAAGCCACTGCTGCCAGGATATCGGACACCACCAGTCTTCCTGCTCCCATTTCCGAGCCAACTGGGGAACAAGCCGTCACTCTCCTGGCATGAGCAGTCTAGTGTCCCTGCCCGCTGCCTGACTTCCTCTGCCGTAGCCAACTTCTTCTAGCTGAAACAACATCGGAAACCACCAGTCTTCCTGCTCCCACTTCCGAGCCAACTGGGGAACAAGCCGTCTCTCTCCTGAACGCGAGAAAAAGTGGTTGTATTGCCTCCACCTGCCGCACCGCGTCTCATCTCCGCTCGCGTCGCATTCTGCCTCCCGTCTTCTTCAGCATCACCAGTCTTCATCCTCCACTCCTTACTTCATCCTCATCTACTGTCATCAGTCCACCTCGACCTCCTCAATCCAGCCTCCTCAGCTCCATCAGCCACCCATTTCTGACTCATCGTTACCTTCTCCTTCATCAACATCATCCGCATTGCCTTCCCTTCAATCATCAGCATCAGCATCATCTCTTCGCGCACGTGGTTCCGCCCCTGCGCCCACTCATCAAATCAATCACTTCCTCCGCTTCCGCAATCGCTTTCAGCTCAGTACAAGGATCCGCCCGGTCGCATCGCCTTTTTCCGCGACGACCTGCGCCCACGCCGAAGTTTTCCTTCCACGCACGTGGTTCCGCCCCTGCACCCACTCATCAATCAATCACTTCTTCCGCTTTGCATCGCTTTCAGCTCGGCACAAGGATCCGCCCATTCGCATCGCCTTTTCCGCGACGACGTGCACCCATGCCATAACTTCGCAGCGCACGCGGTTTTGCCCCTGCGTCCACTCTTCCATCAATCATTTCCTCCGCCATCAGCAATCATCCTCCGCTCGGCACAAGGATCCGCCCGGCCGCATCGCCTGTTGTGCGACGACCTGCACCCACGCCGAAACATTCTTCGCGCACGAGGTTCTGCCCTTGCGCCCATTCATAACTCAATCGTTTCCTCAGTTTTTGCATCGCTTTCAGCTCGGCACACGGATCCGCTCGGTCGCATCGCCCATTCTGCGACGACCAGTGCCCACGCCAAAACCTTCCTAAGTGCACGTTGTCTTCACCTCAGGATCCATTCCACCATCTTGCCCATCTTCATCATCGGCCTTCCTTCATCAGCAACCCCTACAGCATCACACCTACCTCTGAAACTTCAGTCCCTCCTACGCTCTCCTCATCCCCTGCAACATCCTTTCAACTGCAAGTCATGGCTCGGCATGCTCTTGCAATTCCTGTCCTTGCTGCCAACGGCAAAAATGCTACAGCATAGGAATTTGCTGTCATCAGGCCCGCACAACGGTTGACACTACATGCTCATCAGGGGGATCGCATGCTCCTTGGGTACTATGAACACCACCGCACAGGTGGTGGACAGTCACGATCATATGAGAGATCTCTTTGGACTATCTATGATCGACTCCGCCCTCACCTTGATCCATCCTACCATCACCATCAGCTGGAGCCTCACACCGGACCTCTCCTTTGGGAGCGGATTCTTCAGCAAGCCTCATGGAGAAACTGGATTGACAGGACATGGTACAATGCAACCTCCATTGTCCCTGCCCCAGTTAAGGTTTCCATGCTCACCACACAAGATGAAGAAAGTGATGGACGACCGTTTCCAGCTTCTTCACGTGATTGGATGGATCGGGTCCTTCAGTGGCTATTTCCTTCGTTTTTTGCATGGCTTTGGCCTAACTGACCGCCTGCTTGGAGACCGCATCAACCTCGACCCATTGTCAGAGGGGGAGTCAAACGCTCTCTACGCATCAGTTGACAGCCAAGTGAGAATTTGACTCAAGGAGATAGTCCCTGCCCGCCTACACGCTCTGGTGAACACCCCTCTAGGAGACCTTGGAGCTATGTGGAGCCACCTTCTTTCCTCCTGTGGAGTGACCATGACAACAACCAATAGAAGACGATACTCCCATCGATAGACAGTCATGTGACCTCTGTCTGATTCAAGGGGGGTTTCAGAACATAAAAAGGACTCCAACAGAGGTCACTCATAAGGAAATACCGAGCCCTCAATAAGGGTTCAGGTCCCCACCTGAATCACCTTGGCAACGGTCCCTCGGTCGAACTAACCGTTAGGCCCGACAGTCCAAGTCATCCCTTAATAAAGTGACACCTGTCACCCGTGTCCGGCTAGTGGAAAGAAGCCGTTGCTTTGCTGTTTTGTCCTGTTCTACTCTTCTTATACCGAGGAGGTTCATTCCCTTGAGTTAACCAGAACAGTTCTGCTCATCCTGTCCCCCCTTGGTTCCGCGGCTTCGCCGCCGTGTCTTCGCTCTACTCATCTCTCGTATTTCTTGTCTTCGCCAAACTCTCAACGCTTTGCTCCGTCACTCTCACTCCTTCGCTCAGCTCCCTTACTCCGCCAACCATCACTCACCTCGCCAGGTCTCTCTCACATCAACCTGTCTACCTCCGCTATCTCGCTTCTCAGCCTTCATCAGCTTCCGTGACTAACTCCCCGGACCGCTCTCGCTTACGTCACTTCGCTGACGTACATCTGCATGTTGCGCTGCTTCTGCCTGCTTCTGTTGCCGCTGTTCTTGTGACTGTATTCTTCTCACACATGGGTTCACACTACCTTCCGTCTTTCTGGCGCTCCGTCCTCCTCTCGTCCCTTTTCCCAATCCCCATTCTTCCCTCTCTGTGGGCCGTGCTCCCCTGCGGGTAGCTGTCAGCACCACATTCAAGGATCACACGACCCAACTTTTGTGTGCAGCCAGCAGCATGAGGCACACCCCTTCAACCTGGTCTGGGATTATGGCAGTGCGGACGGCTGTCAGAAAATACTCCACTGCCACCAAATGCCGACTGGCATTTATCTTCTACCCCCTGCTGTGCACAATACCCCTCTGAGCATCTGGACCCTGAATGCCCGAATTATTGGAATACCCAGCTCCGAGCGGGGTCACCCGCTGCATGCAGCAGCCTCAACGGCTCGGGCGGCAAAGCCGACCGAGCCACAACGACCGATTAACTCTCACGCCAGCGACCAGCCCGTGCGGACCACTCAACAGCTGGAACCCGCCACCGCAAAAAAACGTCGGTCACGTAACCTACAGGCCAACGGTCTCTGGGCGGCTCGGTCCACACTACGTGCCAAACGCAGCACCCGTGAACTTCAAGACGCCTCTCTCTGGGGCAAGCCCAAGCACGGAGCAGCCCCCACGATCAGATGCATGTGGGGAGTCATAGACCGCGCTTCGAACCAAGCAATACCAGCAGCAGAAGCAGGCCCATGGTGGAAGCCGCCTCCTACCCTCAACCGAGCTTCACAGTGCACGCACTAGGCTGTACTCTAGGGTAGTACTAGGATCTTTGTAACTTGTACATAGGTTCCTTGTTGTTTTGCCCGAGTTCCTCAATCCTTTCCATTGTTTCATCGTGTTCGCTTCCACTTCCACTTCGCTTCGTGACATTGCCTCACCCTTCGCTTCCACTTCGTGCTCGGCTTACCTCATTTTCCTGTCGACTCTGACCGCGGCTCACTCGTGTTATGGTCGGTAGAAGTAAAAGTCACTTGGATACATTTGTGGTCATGGCCAGTGGCACATGCCAGCTTTGTCAAGGCAATGTGCACAATAGCTACACCGAGCCACCAGTATTCTACCTCGTTTATACCTGTAAGGCCATGCCTAGTATATCAGCCCTATGAGTGGACACTCTGACAGTGGCTGACGCGTGTTATGATTCATAGCCGTTTAAGGTACTTGGCAAACTTTGTGGTCATAGTCAGTGGCACATGCCAACTTTGTCAAGGCATTGCGCACAATAGCCGCGCCAAGCCATCGGTTTTTTACCTTGTTTCTACCTGAAAGTTCATGCCTAGTAGATCTGAACTGTGATTAGGCACTCTGACTGTGGCTGACTCGTGTTACGATTTGTAGAAGTTAAAGTCACTTGGTAAACTTTATGGTCATGGTCAGTGGCACATGCCAACTTTGTCAAGGCATTGCGCACAATAGCCACACCGATCTACCAGTATTCTACCTTGTTTGTACCTATAAGGTCATGCCCCGTGTATCTGCACTGTGATTGGACACTCTGCCCGTGGCTGATTCGTGTTATGATTCATAGTCATTCAAGGTACTTGGCAAACTTTGTGGTCATGGTCAGTGGCACGTGCCAACTTTGTCAAGGCATTGCGCACCATAGACGTTCCAAGCCACCGGTTTGTTACCTTGTTTATACCTGCAAGGTCATGCCTAGTACATCTCAACTGTGATTGGGTACTCTTCTTGTGGCTGACTCGTGTTACGATTCCTAGAAGTTAAAGTCACTTGGTAAACATCTGTGGTCATGGTCATTGGCACATGCCAACTTTGTCAAGGAATTGCGCAACATAGCAACACCGAGCCACCAGTATTCTACCTTGTTTGAACCTACAAGATCATGCCGAGTACATCTGCACTGTGACTGGACACTCTAATCGTGGCTGACTCATGTGATTATCAATAGAAGTAGAAGTCACTTTGATGCATTTGTGATCATGGTCAGTGGCACATGCCAACTTTGTCAAGGCGTTGCGCAGAATAGCCACACCGAGCCATGAGTATTCTACCTTGTTCATATCTGCAAGGTCATGCCTAGTACATGTGCACTGTGATTGGACACTCTGACCGTGGCTGACTCGTGTTATGATCAATAGAAGTAAACGTCACTTGGATACATTTGTGGTCATGGTCAGTGGCACATGCCAACTTTGTCAAGGCGTTGCGCAGAATAGCCACACCGAGCCACGAGTATTCTACCTTGTTCATATCTGCAAGGTCATGCCTAGTACATGTGCACTGTGATTGGACACTCTGACCGTGGCTGACTCGTGTTATGATCAATAGAAGTAAACGTCACTTGGATACATTTGTGGTCATGGTCAGTGGCACATGCCAACTTTGTCAAGGCATTGCGCACAATAGCCACACCAAGCCACCAGTATTCTACCTTGTTTGCACTTGCAAGATCATGCCTAGTATATCTGCACTATGATTGGACACTCGGACCGTGGCTGACTTGTGTTATGATCAATAGAAGTAAAAGTCACTTGGATACGTTTTTGTTCATGGCCAGTGGTACATTCCAACTTTGGCAAGGCATTGCGCAAAACAGCCACATTGAGCCACCAGTATTCTACCTTGTTTGAAGCTGCAAGATCATCTCTAGTACATCTGCACTCTGATTGGACACTCTGACCGTGGCTGACTTGTGTTATGATCAATAGCCATTTAAGGTACCTTGTTTATACCAGCAAGGTCATGCATCTTATATGTGTACTATGATTGGGCACTCTGATCGTGGCTGACTCGTCTTGCGATTCATAGAAGTTAAAGTCACCTGGTAAACTTTGTGATCATGGTCAGTGGCACATGCCAACTTTGTCAAGGCATTGCGCACAATAGCCGTGCCAAGCCAATGGTTTTTTTCCTTCTTTATACCTGCAAGGTCATGCATATTAGATGTGCACTATGATTGGGCANTCATGGTCAGTGGCACATGCCAACTTTGTCAAGGCATTCCGCACAATAGCCACACCGAGCCACCAGTATTCTACCTTGTTTGCACCTTCAAGATCATGCCTAGTACATCTGCACAGTGATTAGTCACTCTGACCGTGGGTGACGCGTGTTATGATTCGTAGCCGTTTAAGGTACTTGGTAAACAGTGTGGTCATGGTCAGTGGCACATGCCAACTTTGTCAAGGCATTGCGCACAATAGCCGTGCCAAGCCAAGGGTTTTTTTTTCCTTCTTTATACCTGCAAGGTCATTCATATGAGATGTGCACTATGATTGGGCACTCTGAATGTGGCTGACTCCTGTTATGATTCGTAGAAGTTAAAGTCACTTGGTAAACGTTCTGGTCATGGTCAGCGGCACATGCCAACATTGTCAAGGCATTGCGCACAATAGCCACACCGAGCCACCAGTGTTTTACCTTGTTTGCACCTGCAATATCATGCCCAGTGCATCTGCACTGTTATTGGACACTCTAACCGTGGCTGACTAGTGTTATGTTTCTGAGAAGTTAAAGTCACTTGGTAAACTTTGTGGTCATGGTAAGTGGCACATGCCACATTTCACAAGGCATAGTGCACAATAGTCACACCGAGCCACCAGTATTCTACCTTGTTTGCACCTGCAAGATCATGCCTAGTACATCCGCACTGTGATTGGGTACTCTGANGTTAAAGTCACTTGGTAAACTTTGTGGTCATGGTCAGTGGCACATGCCAACTTTGTCAAGGCGTTGCGCACAAAAGCCGTGCCAAGCCACCGGTATTCTACCTTGTTTGCACCTGCAAGATCATGCCTAGTACATCTGCATTGTGATTGGATACTCTGACCGTGGCTGACTTGTGTTATGATTCATAGCCGTTTAAGGTACTTGGTAAACTTTGTAGTCATGGTCAGTGGCACATGCCAACTTTGGCAAGGTATTACGCACAATAGCCGTGCCAAGCCACCAGCTTTTTTACCTTGTTTATACCTGCAAGGTCATGCATAATAGATGTGTACTGTGAGTGGACACTCTGACCATGGCTGACTCGTGTTATTATCAATAGAAGTAAAAGTCACTTGGGTACATCTATGGTCATGGTCAGTGGCACACGCCAACTTTGTCAAGGCATTGCGCACAATAGCCGTGCCAAGCCAAGGGTTTTTTACCTTTGTTTATACCTGCAAGGTCATGCATATCAGATGTGCACTGTGATTGGGCACTCTGATTGTGATTGACTCATGTTACGATTCATAGCCGTTTAAGGTACTTGGTAAACTTTGTGGTCATGGTCAGTGGCACATGTCAACTTTGTCAAGGCATTGCGCACAATAGCCGTGCCAAGCCACCGGTTTTTTTACCTAGTTTATACCTGCAAGATCATGCCTAGTACGTTTGAACTGTGATTGGGCACCCTGACCGTGGCTGACTCGTGTTACGATCCGTAGACGTTAAAGTCACTTGGTAAACTTTGTGGTCATGGTCAGTGGCACATTCCAACTTTGTCAAGGCATTGCGCACACTAGCCATACCGAGCCACCAGTATTATACCTTGTTTATACCTGTAAGGTCATGCCCCATATATCTGCACTCTGATTGGACAATCTGACCATGGCTGACTCGTCTTATGATTCATAGCCTTTTAAGGTACTTGGTAGACTTCCTGGTCATGGTCAGTGGCACATGCCAACTTTGTCAAGGCATTGCGCACAATAGCCGTGCCAAGCCACCAGTTTTGTACCTTGTTTATACCTGCAAGGTCATGCCCAGTATATCTGAAGTGTGATTGGGCACTCTGACTGTGGCTGACTTGTGTTACGACTCATAGAAGTTAATGTCACTTGGGAAACTTTGTGGTCATGGTCAGTGGCACATGCCAGCTTTGTCAAGGCATTGCGCACAATAGCCACACCGATCTACCAGTATTATACCTTTTTCGTACCTGTAAGGTCATGCCTAGTACATCTGCATTGTGATTGGACACTCTGACCGTGGCTGACTCATAAAATGAGTCAGCCACGGTCAGAGTGTCCAATCACAGTGCAGACGTACTAGGCATGATCTTGCAGGTGCAAACAAGGTAGAATACTGGTGGCTCGGTGTGGCTATTGTGCGCATTACCTTGACAAAGTTGGCATGTGCCACTGACCATGACCACAATGTTTACCAAGAGACTTTAACTTCTACGAATCGTAACACGAGTCAGCCACAGTCAGAGTGTCCAATCACAGTTCATATGTAGTAGGCATGACCTTGGAGGTATAGACAAGGTAAGAAACCGGTGGCTTGGCACGGCTATTGTGCGCAATGCCTTGACAAAGTTGGCATGTGCGACTGACCATGACCACATAGTTTACCAAGTACCTTAAACGGCTATGAATCATAACACGATTCAGCCACGGCCAGATTTTCCAATCCCAGTGCAGATATACTGGGCATGACTTTGCAGGTATAAAAAAGATAGAGTACTGGTGGCCCGGTATGGCTATTGTGCGCAATGCCTGGACAAAGTTGGCATGTGCCACTGACCCTGACCACAAATGTATCCAAGTGACCTTTACTTCTATTGATCATAACACAATTCAGCCACAGTCATAGTGTCCAAATACAATGCCGATGTAATAGGCATGACCTTGAACATGCAAACAAGGTAGGGTACTGGTGGCTCGGTGTGGCTATTGTGCGCAATGCGTTGACAAAGTTGGCATGTGCCACCGATCATGACCACAAATGTATCCATGTGACTTTTACTTCTATTGATTGTAACACAAGTCAGCCACGGTGAGAGTGTCCAATAACAGTGCATGTTTACTAGGCATGATTTTGCAGGTACAAACAAGGTACAACACTGGTATCTCGGTGTACCTATTGTGCGCAATGCCTTGACAAAATTGGCATGTGCCACTGACCATGACCACAAATGTATCAAAGCGACTTTTACTACTGTTGATCATAACACGAGTCAGCCACGGTCAGAGTGTCCAATCATAGTGCAGATGTACTAGGCATGATCTTATAGGTGCAAACAAGGTAGAATGCTGTTGGCTCGGTCTAGATATTCTGCACAATGCCTTGACAAAGTTAGCATGTGCCACTGACCATGACCACAGAGTTTACCAGGTGACTATAATTTCTATGGATCATAACACGAGTCAGCCACGGCCAGAGTGTCCAATCATATTGCCGATGTACTAGGCATGATCTTGCAGTATGAACAATGTAAAAAACCGGTGGCTTGGCACGGCTATTGTGCGCAATGCCTTGACAAAGATGGCATGTGCCACTGACCATGACCACAAAGTTTACCAAGTACCTCAAACGGCTATGAATCATAACACGAGTCAGCCACGGTCAGAGTGTCCAATCACAGGCCAGATATACTAGACATGATCTTGCACGCTCAAAAAAATATAGAATACTGGTGGCTCGGTGTGGCTATTGCGCGTAATGCCTTGACAAAGTTGGCATGTGCCACTGACCATGACAACAAATGTATCCAAGTGACTTTTACTTCTATTGATCATAAAATGATTCAGCCACCGTCAGAGTGACCCATCCTAGTGCAGATATACTAGGAATGACCTTGCAGGTGCAAACAAGGTAGAATACTGGTGGCTTGGCACGGTTATTGTGCGCAATGCCTTAACAGAGTTGGCATATGCCACTGACCATGACCACAAATGTACCCAAGTGACTTTTCATTCTATTGATCATAACACGAGTCAGCAACGGTCAGAGTGTCCAATCACAGTACAGATATACTGGACATGATATTGCAGGTACAAACAAGGTAGAATACTGGTGGCTCGGTGTGGCTATTGTGCACAATGCCCTGACAAAGTTGGCATGTTCCACTGACCATGACCAGAAAGAATACAAAGTACCTTAAACTGCTATGAATCATAGCACGAGTCAGCCACGGTCAGAGTGTCCAATCACAGTGCAGATGAACTAGGCATGATCTTGTAGGTTCAAACAAGGTAGAATACTGGTGGCTCAGTGTGGCTATTGTGCGCAATGCCTTGACAAAGTTGGCATGTGCCACCGATCATGACCACAAATTTATCCATGTGACTTTTACGTCTATTGATTATAACACAAGTCAGCCACGGTGATAGTGTCCAATAACAGTGCATGTTTACTAGGCATGATTTTGCAGGTACAAACAAGGTAAAATACTGGTATCTCGGTGTACCTATTGTGCGCAATGCCTTGACAAAATTCGCATGTGCCACTGACCATGACCATAAATGTATCCAAGCGACTTTTACTACTGTTGGTCATAACACGAGTCAGCCACGGTCAGAGTGTCCAATCATAGTGCAGATGTATTGGGCATGATCTTGTAGGTGCAAACAAGGTAGAATGCTGGTGGCTCGGTCTGGATATTCTGCACAATGCCTTGACAAAGTTAGCATATGCCACTGACCATGACCACAGAGTTTACCAGGTGACTATGATTTCTGCGAATCATAACACGAGTCAGCCACGGCCAGAGTGTCCAATCATATTGCCGATGTACTAGGCATGATCTTGCAGTATGAGCAATGTAAAAAACCGGTGACTTGGCACGGCTATTGTGCGCAATGCCTTGACAAAGATGGCATGTGCCACTGACCATGACCACGAAGTTTACCAAGTACCTCGAACGGCTATGAATCATAACACGAGTCAGCCACGGTCAGAGTGTCCAATCACAGGCCAGATATACTGGACATGATCTTGCACGTTCAAAAAAATATAGAATACTGGTGGCTCGGTGTGGCTATTGCGCGCAATGCCTTGACAAAGTTGGCATGTGCCACTGACCATGACAACAAATGTATCCAAGTGACTTTTACTTCTATTGATCATAAAACGATTCAGCCACCGTCAGAGTGACCCATCCTAGTGCAGATATACTATGAATGATCTCGCAGGTGCAAACAAGGTAGAATACTGGTGGCTTGGCACGGTTATTGTGCGCAATGCCTTAACAAAGTTGGCATGTGCCACTGACCATGACCACAAATGTACCCAAGTGACTTTTACTTCTATTGATCATAACACGAGTCAGCAACGGTCAGAGTGTCCAATCACAGTACAGATATACTGGACATGATCTTGCAGGTACAAACAAGGTAGACTACTGGTGGCTCGGTGTGGCTATTGTGCACAATGCCCTGACAAAGTTGGCATGTTCCACTGACCATGACCAGAAAGATTACCAAGTACCTTAAACTGCTATGAATCATAGCAGGAGTCAGCCACGGTCAGAGTGTCCAATCACAGTGCAGATGAACTAGGCATTATCTTGTAGGTTCAAACAAGGTAGAATACTGGTGGCTCAGTGTGGCTATTGTGCGCAATGCCTTGACAAAGTTGGCATGTGCCACCGATCATGACCACAAATGTATCCATGTGACTTTTACTTCTGTTGATTATAACACAAGTCAGCCACGGTGAGAGTGTCCAATAACAGTGCATGTTTACTAGGCATGATTTTGCAGGTACAAACAAGGCACAATACTGGTATCTCGGTGTACCTATTGTGCGCAATGCCCTGACAAAATTGGCATGTGCCACTGACCATGACCACAAATGTATCCAAGCGACTTTTACTACTATTGATCATAACACGAGTCAGCCACGGTCAGAGTGTCCAATCATAGTGCAGATGTACGAGGAATGATCTTGTAGGTTCAAACAATGTAGAATGCTGGTCGCTCGGTCTGGATATTCTGCACAATGCCTTGACAAAGTTAGCATGTGCCACTGACCATGACCACAGAGTTTACCAGGTGACTATAATTTCTATGAATCATAACACGAGTCAGCCACGGCCAGAGTTTCCAATCATATTGCCGATGTACTAGGCATGATCTTGCTGTATGAACAATGTAAAAAACCAGTGGCTTGGCACGGCTATTGTGCGCAATGCCTTGACAAAGATGGCATGTGCCACTGACCATGACCACAAAGTTTACCAAGTACCTCAAAGGGCTATGAATCATAACACGAGTCAGCCACGGTCAGAGTGTCCAATGACAGGTCAGAGATACTGGACATGATCTTGCACATTCATAAACACATAGAATACTGGTGGCTCGGTGTGGCTATTGCGCGCAATGCCTTGACAAAGTTGGCATGTGCCACTGATCATGACAACAAATGTATCCAAGTGACTTTTACTTCTATTGATCATAAAACGATTCAGCCACCGTCAGATAGTCCAATCCTAGTGCAGATATACTAGGAATGATCTTGCAGGTGCAAACAAGGTAGAATACTGGTGGCTTGGCACGGTTATTGTGCGCAATGCCTTAACAACATTGGCATGTGCCATTGACCATGACCACAAATGTACCCAAGTGACTCTTTCTTCTATTGATCATAACACGAGTCAGCAACGGTCAGAGTGTCCAATCACAGTACAGATGTACTCGAAATAAACATGCAGGTACAGACAAGGTAGAATACTGGTGGCTCGGTGTGGATATTGTGCACAATGCCCTGACATAGTTGGCATGTTCCACTGACCATGACCAGAAAGATTACCAAGTACCTTAAACTGCTATGAATCAAAGCACGAGTCAGCCACGGTCAGAGTGTCCAATCACAGTGCAGATTAACTAGGCATGATCTTGTAGGTTCAAACAAGGTAGAATACTGGTGGCTCAGTGTGGCTATTGTGCGCAATGCTTTGACAAAGGTGGCATGTGCCACTGACCATGACCACAAAGTTTACCAAGTAACTTCAACTTCTACTCATCGTAACACGAGTCAGCCACGGTCAGAGTGCCCCATCACCGTTCAGATGTACTAGGCATGACCTTTCAGGTATGAAAAGGGTAAAAAACCGGTTGCTCGGCACGGCTATTGTGCGCAAAGCCTTGACAAAGTTGGCATGTGCCACTGACCATGACCAGAGAGATTACCAAGCACCTTAAACATCTATGAATCATAACACGAGTCAGCCACGGTCACAGTGTCCAATCATAGTGCAGCTATACTGGGCATGACCTTACAGGTATAAACAAGGTAGAATACTGGTGGCTCGGTGTGGCTATTGTGCGCAATGCCTTGACAAAGTTGGCATGTGCCACTGACCATGACCACAAAGTTAACCAAGTGACTTTAACTTCTACAAATCGTAACACGAGTCAGCCACAGTCAGAGTGTCCGATCACAGTGCAGATATACTGGGCATGACCTTGCAGGTATGAAAATCGTAGAATACTGGTGGCTCAGTGTGGCTATTGTGCACAATGCCTTGACGATGTTGGCATGTGCCACTGACCATGACCACAAATGCATCCAAGTGACCTTTACTACTATTGATCATAACACGAGTCAGCCATGGTTAGAGTGTCCAATCACAGTGCAGATGTACTAGGCATGATCTTGCAGGTGCAAAAAAGGAAGAATACTGGTGGCTCGGTGTGGCTATTGTGCGCAGTGCAACCAGTTCACACCACTCCGCAACCAGTTCGCACCACTCTGCAACCAATTCGCACCACTCCGCAACCAGTTCGTACCACTCCTCAACAAGTTCACACCACTCAGCAACCAGATCGCACCACTCCGCAACCAGTTCGCACCACTCTGCAACCAGTTCGCACCACTCCGCAACCAGTTCGCACCACTCCGCAACCAGTTGCACCACTCCGCAACCAGTTCGCAGCACTCTGCAACCAGTTCGCACCACTCCGCAACCATTTTGCACCACTCCGCAACCAGTTCGTACCACTCCCCAACCAGTTCGCACCAGTTCGCACCACTCCGCACCCAGTGCGCACTACTCCGCAACCAGTGCGCACCACTCCACAACCAGTTCGCACCACTCGGCACCCAGTTTGCACCACTCCGCAACCAGTTTGCAGCAATCCGCAACCAGTTCGCACCACTCCGCAACCAGTTTGCACCATTTCGCAACAAGTTGGTACCACTCCGCAACCAGTTCACACCACTTTGCAACAAGTTCGCACCACTCCGCAGCCAGTTCACACCACTCAGCAACCAGTCCACACCACTCCGCAACCAGTTCGCACCACTCCGCAACCAATTCGCACCACTCCACAACCAGTTTGCACCACTCCGTAACCAGTTCGCACCACTCCGCAACCAGTTTGCACCACTTCGCAACCAGTTCGCACCACTCCGCAACGAGTTCGCACCACTCCGCAACCAGTTCGTACCACTCCCCAACCAGTTCGCACCAGTTCGCACCACTCCGCACCCAGTTCGCACCACTCCGCAACCAGTTTGCACCACTTCGCAACCAGTTCGCACCACTCCGCAACGAGTTCGCACCACTCCGCAACCAGTTCGTACCACTCCCCAACCAGTTCGCACCAGTTCGCACCACTCCGCACCCAGTTCGCACCACTCCGCAACCAGTTTGCACCACTTCGCAACCAGTTCGCACCACTCCGCAACGAGTTCGCACCACTCCGCAACCAGTTCGTACCACTCCCCAACCAGTTCGCACCAGTTCGCACCACTCCGCACCCAGTTCGCACCACTCCGCAACCAGTTTGCACCACTTCGCAACCAGTTCGCACCACTCCGCAACGAGTTCGCACCACTCCGCAACCAGTTCGTACCACTCCCCAACCAGTTCGCACCAGTTCGCACCACTCCGCACCCAGTTCGCACCACTCCGCAACCAGTTTGCACCACTTCGCAACCAGTTCGCACCACTCCGCAACGAGTTCGCACCACTCCGCAACCAGTTCGTACCACTCCCCAACCAGTTCGCACCAGTTCGCACCACTCCGCACCCAGTTCGCACCACTCCGCAACCAGTTTGCACCACTTCGCAACCAGTTCGCACCACTCCGCAACGAGTTCGCACCACTCCGCAACCAGTTCGTACCACTCCCCAACCAGTTCGCACCAGTTCGCACCACTCCGCACCCAGTTCGCACCACTCCGCAACCAGTTTGCACCACTTCGCAACCAGTTCGCACCACTCCGCAACGAGTTCGCACCACTCCGCAACCAGTTCGTACCACTCCCCAACCAGTTCGCACCAGTTCGCACCACTCCGCACCCAGTTCGCACCACTCCGCAACCAGTTTGCACCACTTCGCAACCAGTTCGCACCACTCCGCAACGAGTTCGCACCACTCCGCAACCAGTTCGTACCACTCCCCAACCAGTTCGCACCAGTTCGCACCACTCCGCACCCAGTTCGCACCACTCCGCAACCAGTTTGCACCACTTCGCAACCAGTTCGCACCACTCCGCAACGAGTTCGCACCACTCCGCAACCAGTTCGTACCACTCCCCAACCAGTTCGCACCAGTTCGCACCACTCCGCACCCAGTTCGCACCACTCCGCAACCAGTTTGCACCACTTCGCAACCAGTTCGCACCACTCCGCAACGAGTTCGCACCACTCCGCAACCAGTTCGTACCACTCCCCAACCAGTTCGCACCAGTTCGCACCACTCCGCACCCAGTTCGCACCACTCCGCAACCAGTTTGCACCACTTCGCAACCAGTTCGCACCACTCCGCAACGAGTTCGCACCACTCCGCAACCAGTTCGTACCACTCCCCAACCAGTTCGCACCAGTTCGCACCACTCCGCACCCAGTTCGCACCACTCCGCAACCAGTTTGCACCACTTCGCAACCAGTTCGCACCACTCCGCAACGAGTTCGCACCACTCCGCAACCAGTTCGTACCACTCCCCAACCAGTTCGCACCAGTTCGCACCACTCCGCACCCAGTTCGCACCACTCCGCAACCAGTTTGCACCACTTCGCAACCAGTTCGCACCACTCCGCAACGAGTTCGCACCACTCCGCAACCAGTTCGTACCACTCCCCAACCAGTTCGCACCAGTTCGCACCACTCCGCACCCAGTTCGCACCACTCCGCAACCAGTTTGCACCACTTCGCAACCAGTTCGCACCACTCCGCAACGAGTTCGCACCACTCCGCAACCAGTTCGTACCACTCCCCAACCAGTTCGCACCAGTTCGCACCACTCCGCACCCAGTTCGCACCACTCCGCAACCAGTTTGCACCACTTCGCAACCAGTTCGCACCACTCCGCAACGAGTTCGCACCACTCCGCAACCAGTTCGTACCACTCCCCAACCAGTTCGCACCAGTTCGCACCACTCCGCACCCAGTTCGCACCACTCCGCAACCAGTTTGCACCACTTCGCAACCAGTTCGCACCACTCCGCAACGAGTTCGCACCACTCCGCAACCAGTTCGTACCACTCCCCAACCAGTTCGCACCAGTTCGCACCACTCCGCACCCAGTTCGCACCACTCCGCAACCAGTTTGCACCACTTCGCAACCAGTTCGCACCACTCCGCAACGAGTTCGCACCACTCCGCAACCAGTTCGTACCACTCCCCAACCAGTTCGCACCAGTTCGCACCACTCCGCACCCAGTTCGCACCACTCCGCAACCAGTTTGCACCACTTCGCAACCAGTTCGCACCACTCCGCAACGAGTTCGCACCACTCCGCAACCAGTTCGTACCACTCCCCAACCAGTTCGCACCAGTTCGCACCACTCCGCACCCAGTTCGCACCACTCCGCAACCAGTTTGCACCACTTCGCAACCAGTTCGCACCACTCCGCAACGAGTTCGCACCACTCCGCAACCAGTTCGTACCACTCCCCAACCAGTTCGCACCAGTTCGCACCACTCCGCACCCAGTTCGCACCACTCCGCAACCAGTTTGCACCACTTCGCAACCAGTTCGCACCACTCCGCAACGAGTTCGCACCACTCCGCAACCAGTTCGTACCACTCCCCAACCAGTTCGCACCAGTTCGCACCACTCCGCACCCAGTTCGCACCACTCCGCAACCAGTTTGCACCACTTCGCAACCAGTTCGCACCACTCCGCAACGAGTTCGCACCACTCCGCAACCAGTTCGTACCACTCCCCAACCAGTTCGCACCAGTTCGCACCACTCCGCACCCAGTTCGCACCACTCCGCAACCAGTTTGCACCACTTCGCAACCAGTTCGCACCACTCCGCAACGAGTTCGCACCACTCCGCAACCAGTTCGTACCACTCCCCAACCAGTTCGCACCAGTTCGCACCACTCCGCACCCAGTGCGCACCACTCCACAACCAGTGCGCACCACTCCACAACCAGTTCGCACCACTCCGCGACCAGTTCGCACCAGTATAAACAAGGTAGAATACTGGTGGCTCGGTGTGGCTATTATGCGCAATGCCCTGAAAAAGTTGGCATGTGCCACTAACCATGACCACAAATGTATCCAATTTACCTTTACGTCTATTGATCATAACTTGAGTCAGCCACGGTCAGAGTGCCCAATCACAGTGCAGATCTAATATGCATGACCTTGCAGGTATAAACTGTCAGAAGAGTAAAAGAAACAATGGCACAAGACTTGGGGTACAACAGGAAAGTATCACAGATATACCCATCGAGCCGGTGACACAAGAATAAAAGAAAACAAGTGATCAGGCTCAACTCCGAGGATCTGGTTGGTGCTCATACCAACACCGAAGACCCACGTTCCCCCATTCTCACTTATCCAAAACCCGCCGTGTGGCCTGATCCACACGTCGCGACAAAGTCGCGGACCACGTCCGCCTCCTCGCATCCCCAGGACCAAGATGCGTACGCATCCAAACATCAAGTACGTGGATCGGCACCGGCAGCACTCCTCCACCCCGCGGCTCCACTCTCCACTAGGAGAACTCCCCTGCCTAGTCCCAAGCGGCTCCACTAGGAGCACTCTAGTAACCCACACTAGCAAAGTATACACGTAGCACTCACATCCTTGTATTTCTTGCATCCATTCAATCTAAGTCATTTTCCCTCCCGTTGCCCCGCCTCCGTACTGTGGCACTCCGCCTTCTTTCCGCTGCCCGCCTTCATGCTGTGGCATTCCGCCTTCTTTCATTGCCTGCTTCCGTGCCGTGGCTATTCCGTTGCCTTCCGCTACCCGCCTCCAAGCCGTGGCACTTCCGTTGCTTCCCGTTGCCTGCCTCGACGCCGTGGCATTTTGCTGCTTTCCGCTTTCTACCCCCAAGCTGTGACATATCTTCTTCGATTTCCTCCATCCGTCCATCAGCGTTCTTCCCGTTGGGTTACAGCTACATTCGCTTTCCCTTCATCTCGACGTCAGCCATTCCTTTGTCCGTGTGCACTTCGTACTGTCCTGACCTCGGCGCTGAGGCCTTCGGTCCACGCCCCGGTCACTTACTCGCTACAATGGCCATGCTTCTACTTCGACTCACCAAACTGTGCAGTGTCGTGCAGTCTTCCTGCCTTTGTCCTTAGCTGTAGTATCATTCCCAGCATCCTCATCACTCATCTCCAAGTTATCTCTCCTCTCTCCTGCTTGCCCGCGCCTCGGACGGCGACTCGGTTCCATCCCGCACTCTAGATCACTCTCCACACTCTCTGCAGCACCTCCAAAATCCTGATATGGTATCAGAGTTCAGCAGAGGATTCTGAGCAAACAATCCTCCTCCACGCGCTGCATACATCTCCTGGCGCCTGAAGCACTTCACGAAAGCGCTCCATGACCAATTCGCCAGCAGTCCTTTCCCCAGCAGCAGCAGCATCGCATTCCACCAAAGCAACAGCAATTCCTCACAAACAAACAGCCTCCTCCTACAAAGTGTGACCACCTTCACTGATCCGTATATGGGCGCGGCCCGGTGACGGTGTAAAACTCCAACAACAGCAGCAGGAGCAGCAGCACAAACCGACCATCCTCCTTCTTTTACAGAAATTGCAGTCGTTCAAGCAAAGTCATCCATCTATCACATTTTGTCATTTCAAACCAACCACTTCAAACGTTTCACCAACTACTTGTACCTTCAGACCCTCCATCCTCCCTTTGCCGACTAAAGCTCCTCGCCGACGCGCGTTCCTGCCAAGCCGTCAGCAACAGTCATTACAACAGCAGTAACTCCATTCACCAGTCATCCGCCTTTCTCAGCATTAGAATCCGTGCTAGCAGTATCCCTAAACGGTGTATGGGCACCGCTTGGTGAGACTGCATCACACGGAAACTAGCATCTTTCTCAATCGCAGCAGGCATCCAGGAACACGGCATCTGACACTCCTCCCTCCTTTCTCAGCAGCTCAAGCTCTGTACCTGCCTCCCTCATCACTACCAACATCAGCATACAAGGACCAAGCTACATCAGGCACTCTTCACTCCTTGCAATCCCCAACAGACAACCCAGCAACCACACGACTCTCCAGAATCATTGCCTCTGCCTCCGCGCAAACACCAGCATTCAAATCCTCATCAACAACAATGCTTCTTTTGCCCTCGGCTGCCTGACAATTGCTGCATGGAACCATGTCCGCCACCATCTCTAGCAACGCAAACACCCCATATCGTCCTCTGCCATCCATGAGCCAACAAACACACCTCAAGCATCTGACGTTGTCTGTCCTCTCTCACCTCTCCCAGGTATTTCCGACCGTCATCCTACGACAGCACCCAGCTCCTCCCTCTACCTTCTCACCATTGACACTCCTACAGAAGCAGCGACCCTAACCATCACTCCTGAATCCACCAACAAGTCCTCTACTTCACAACCTCAGTTCCCCTGAGCGAACATCATCTCTCCAGACCCAGCTTTTGTCACCAACAACTCTCCTCCATCAACTTCAACACCAAACCACCAACTTCATCTTATTGACACCACTGCGTTACCTTCATCCTCCTCCAACAGACGATCCTCTCGCTCATCTGCATTGCCACCACCACAAGTCAGCACCAATCAATGCCCTTCTCATCGGTCAAGAAGTCCAGCACGAAGATACAGGTGCTGGCTCCTGTCCAAAGCCCGCAATCTTGATCCTCTCTGTCATCCGGCAGCAGTATACCTATCTTCTACAAAAATATTCTCTCTTGCAGGAGAAGAAGAAGGTGAAGGATTTAACCTGTGACCAAGGGGGCATCAAGCTTCTCTGAGTGGTCACACCAACATCTCCTGGATACACCGAACCGTTCATGACTTGTGTCATTGAGGGCCGGTGTCAGAAGAATAAAAGAAACAATGGTACAAGACTCTTGGGGTACAACAGGAAAAGATTACACAAATACCCATCGAGCCAGTGACACAAGAATAAAAGAAAATAAGTGATCAGGCTCAACTCCGATGATCTGGTCGGTGCTCATACCGACACAAAAGACCCACGTTCTCCCATTCTTGCTCGCCCAAAACCCGCCGTGCTGCCCGCTCCACACGTCGTGACAAAGTCGCAAACCACGTCCGCCTCCTCGCATCTCCAAGACCAAGATGTGTGCGCACCCAAACATCAAGTACGTGGACCGGCACCGGTAGCACTCCTCCACCCCGCGGCTCCACTCTCCACTAGGAGAACTCCCCTGCCTAGTCCCAAGCGGCTCCACTAGGAGCACTCTAGTAACCCAGACTAGCAAAGTATACACGTAGCACTAACATCCTTGTGTTTCTTGCATCCATTCAATCTAAGTCATTTTCCCTTCCGTTGCCCGCCTCCGTGCTGTGGCACTCCGCCTTCTTTCCGCTGCCCGCCTTCGTGCTGTGGCACTCCGCCTTCTTTCATTACCTGCCTCCATGCCGTGCCACTTCCGCTGCCTTCCGCTGCCCGCCTCCAAGCTATGGCACTTTCGCTACTTCCCGTTGCCTGCCTCGACGTTGTGGCACTTTGGTGCTTTCCGCTGCCTGCCCCCAAGCTGTGGCACATCTTCTTCAATTGCCTCCATCCGTCCATTAACGTTCTTCTTGCTGGGTTAGAGCTGCATTTGCTTTCCCTTCATCTCGACGTTGTTCATTCCTTTTTCCATGTGCACTTTGTACTGTCGTGACCTCGGCGCTGAGGCCTTTGGCCCACGCCTAGGTCACTTACTCGCTACACTGGCCATGCTTCTACTTTGACTCAGCAAACTGTGCAGTGTCCTGCCGCCTTCCTGCCTTCGTCCTTAGCCGCAATATCATTCCCAGCATCCTCATCACTCATCTCCAATTTATCTCTCCTCTCTCCTGCTTGCCCGCGTGTCGGACCGCGACTCGGTTCCATCCCGTGGAGCCCTTCTTGTCGTATCTCTTTGTTCCACGCCTTGGGGCTCTGGCGTGGGATCACCCTGCGTTCTCCTCCCCCTGTTCCTCTTCCCTACGGCTCCTGCAAGCGCCTTGCTACCTCCTTCTGTTCTGCCTGCATCCTCCTTCTCGTATCATCACCTTCCTCACACGGCAGGCAGAGTCATCCATGGAGACCTGTCTGTGTGTTGCTATAGCGACGGGCACATGGGAGGTACACCCGCTGATGGCAGCTGGTACAGTGCCACCTACGGACACGAATTGGGTCCCTGCATGTGGCGCACAGCTCCCTCCGTGAACTCGTGCATCGGAGGCATTCATACAATGCAATGCGCCCTCTGTGACGCAGCCTCCTTTCCCCCACCTTCTTCACACATTCGTTTTGTAAGAAACATCCGCACTTCTCACACCATGGGGTCACTCCTCTCAGCTCCCTCAAACAACTGGGGCAATCCCCTTCCACCGTGCCTGTGCGTGGTCGTATCTAATAACCGCTGCAGTTATTCCTCCCCTCTTCATTCGTCTTGATGCAGGCAGCGTGTGCTTCCCGCTTGCACTAGTCGCATTTCCCGTGTGGAGATCCCAGCGGTCTTCTATAGCCACAACACTCAATGCCTGCCGCAGCATTGTGCTCTTGTCCGAGCACGACTCTCACCTCTATGGGTATTCCCTGTTTGACCTTTTGGTAGGGCGTGTAGATCCAGCCTCCTTCTTCATCTGCCATTCCACACTCCTGATGCATGTGGCATTTGCAACGCCTGCACTGTCTGGCAAGCAGGTGTACCCTCTTCTCGTACCACGGGCAATTACCAGCACGAGGTGTCTTCTCTCCTACTGCTCCTTGCCTGCGCCTGCGCCCCTTGCTTCTCCCCCTCTCGCTGCAATGCCCCTGACCCAACTGCCTCGTCTTGGCCCTGCTCTTGCCATGGCATCCATATTCGCACTTCCTTGTCTCACCCCTGCTTCAACCCCAGGCCTCTTTGTTCCCTCGCCCCTTCCTGGATCCATCAGCGACCCAGCATTTCCACTCCATGGGCTTCACGCAATCCCCGCGCCTGTCTCTGCTGCCTTCCCTTGCACTCCCGTGGGCGTCCCTCGCAGTCCTCCTGATGTTGATCCCCTTGCCAGTGAAGGGCGATGGGGGCCCCTCTCTGCTCCTCTCCCCCTGTGTTATCCTCTTGAGGTGGCACGATGGATCCACCGTCGTGCCGGTGCATCATCCACCGGAGCACCCGCCTGTCCCAGTGCCCCTGAGCGTTCAGGTGCCGTTGCTCCTCCCCTAGCCTCAGCTCCCCATCCTTGCTGCGTCCTTCCTGGTGCACTTGGTATGTCAGAGCGCTGGGTAGATCGATTTTTCGCCGGGGGTGGATGAGGATGGGATCGCACATCTGGTCCCTTGCATCCCTCGTACACCACCTCTCCCTTAGTGGCAACCGGGTTCTTAAATGTTGCACAGAGTTACAGAGCCACATCCTCCTGTCCTTCCTCTTCATCCTGCTCATCCGCCTTGGTGCTTAATTCTAGCTCTTTGTGCCGCTGCTCCTCTTCCCCTTGCGTGGGTGTCTGTTGTCCTGACCGTGCTTCCGCTTCCAGCCAGGAACTGGTTGGCCATAAAGATCTATCATCAGGGGGAAGTGGCTCCCATCTTGAAGGAGGAGCATTGAGCAAGCTGTGGTGTTCTTCTCGCATGGGTACAGGCTCCTTTTCCTCTCCCTATTTCTCCGCCTCTTTTCATTGATTCTTTTCTCCCAATCCAGCTCTTTGGGGCCCTTTTTGTTTCTTCTCCGTTGCTCCTCCCGCTGCTCCTCTGTTGTTGTTGCTGGTGGTGTTTACGCCTCGGGCGCCGTACAGGGTGCAGCTGCTGCAGAAGGCAGCACCTCCTGTCCCCGCTGCTTTGCTGCTGCTACTGGTGGCGCTGGCGCTCTGGGCGCCGTGCCGGGTGCAACTACCACAAACGGCAGCACCTCCTGTCTCCGCTGCTCTACTGCTACTGCTGGTGGCGCTGGCGCTTGGGGTACCACGCCGGGTACAGCCGCCGCAGAAGGCAACACCTCTTGTCCCCGCTCATCTAATGTTGCTGCCGATGGTGCTGGCGCTTCAGGCGTTGTGCCAGGTGTAGCTGCCGCAGAAGGCAGTGCCTCCTGTCCTCGCTACTCTACTGTTGCTGCTGGTGGTACTAGCGCTCCGGGCGCCACGCCGGGTGCAGCTGCCGCAGGGGGAGGCACCTCGTGCCCGCGCTGCTCTGTTGCTGGTGGCGCTGGCGCTCTGGGCACCGTGCCGGGTTTGGTTTCTGCAGAAGGCAGCACCTCCTATTCTCGCTGCTCTGCTACTGTTGCTGGTGGTGCTTGCGCCCCAAGCGTCGCACCGAGTGTAGTTACCGCAAAAGGCAGCACCTCCTGCTCCCGCTATTTTAATGCTGTTACCGATGGTGCTGGCGCTCCGGGCGCCGCGCCAGGTGCAGTTGCCGCAGAAGGCAGCGCCTCCCGTCCTCGCTGCTTTGCTTCTGCTACTGGCGGTGCTGGCGCTCTGAGCGCCACGCCGGGTGCAGCTGCCGCAGGAGGCAGCACCTCCTGCTCCCACTACTTTGCTGCTGGTGCCGATGGTGCAGGCCCTCCAGGCACCACACCGGGTGCAGCTGTCGTAGAAGGCAGTACCTCTTGCTCCTGCTGCTTTGCTGCTGTTGCCGATGGTGATGGTGCTCCGGGCACCGGGCTAGGTGCAGTTGCCGCAGAAGGCAGTGCCTCCTGTCCCCGCTGCTATAATGCTGCTGCTAATGGCGCTGGCACTCCGGGCGCCGTGCCGGGTGCGGCTGTTGTAGAAGAAAGTGCCTCCTGTCCCCACTACTGTGCTGCTACTGCTCATGGTGCTTGCGCCTCTAGCGCCGATGGAGTTCAACTGCCGCAGAAGGCAGCACCTCTTGCTCCCGCTGTACTGCTGCTACTGCCGATGGTCCTGACACTTCGGGCGCCGCGCCCCGTGTAGCTGCCGTAGAAGGCAGCGCCTCCTATCCCCGCTGCTCTACTGCTACTGCTGGTAGCACTGGCGCTCCAGGCGCCGCGCTGGATGAAGCTACCGCAGGAGGCAGCGCATCCTGCTCCGGGTGCTCTGCTGCTGCTGCCGTTGGTGCTGGCGCTCCGGGCGCCGTGCCGGGTACAGCTACTGCAGAGGGCAGCACCTCTTGCTCTCGCTGCTTTGCTGCTGCTGCCGATGGTGCGGGCGCTCTGGGCGTCGCACCAGATGCAGTTGCCGCAGAAGGCAGCGCCACCTGTCTCGGCTGCTTTGCTGCTGTTGCTGGTGGCATTGGCACTCCGGCCGCTACACCGGGTGTGGGTGCCGCAGAAGGCAACGCCTCCTATCCCCGCTGATCTGTTGGTGCTGCTGCTCGTGCTTGCGCCTCGGGCGCCGCGCCAAGTGCAGCTGCCACAGAAGGCAGCACCTCCTGTCCCCACAACTCTGGTGCTGCTGCTGGTGGCGCTGGCACTCCGGGTGCCACGCCGGGTGTAGCTGTCGTAGAAGGCAG
>SZWC01004812.1:65170-79755 GCA_023375785.1 Penium margaritaceum | reverse complement strand
TTTCTTCGTGGTAGATGATAAGCTCCTTGACTTCCTACCTTTGCTCCTCAGTTAGGTGCTCATGGAGCATGTGGTCCCATCGTTGGAAATGTAGGACTGTGGGTGGTGGCAGTTCTTCATCCCCCACCAGACCGGCTCCGAGATCAGGGTCTGGATCCCAATAATCATATACCTGCAAGTTGAAATTACGGGAGCCACATGAGGAGATAGTGAGGGCCTATGGTTGACGTGGAGGTGGCTCATCATCGAGGCGCAGCCAGCCGACGTCACTCGTGGGTTCTTCATCTGAGTCTTCTGAACTGACATCTTCACAGATGGCAGTGTCGTTGTCACACAACAACATTTTCCCTTTGCGCTTTGCCTCCTCGGCAATATCATTTAGGATTGTTGGCTGTGCGGTCACCGGTACGAGTGGCCTGCTCGACACCTGAAGAGGCCCTGGATGAGGTGAGGTGATCGAGGCCCGGCTGAGGTCAGCAGGGTGGCACTCTGTCGTGGGAAGGAACAGCCATGTGGGGGATTCAGCTGACGGTTTGGGTATTGGTCCCATGGGGAGCTGCGGTCGATCATCCGTCGGAGTAGCTTGTGCTCGTTCAGGGCATGGCTACTGGGGTGTGGGTGTGCAATCCATCAGCTCTTCTTCCTTGGCTTGTGGCGCAATCACGGGAGGGGCATCATGCTTGGGGATGCCATGATAGAATTCCTGGCTGCGTGGTCTTCAGCACGGGCTTCTTCCAGGGAGAAGGGGTGACCGAACTTTGTAGGCATTGACGTCCTTCGGCCGAGAATCAGAGCTGTATAGGTGGTATACCCTAATGAAGTTAACTGCATGACTCCGTCCGCATAGAACAGGCTTGCTTGTCGGGGGATGAGATAGTCTGTTCCTAGCAGGACATCGTAGGTGCAGGCCACCATGACCTGCACCCGCACAACTTTGTGGATGAGGCCCACCTGCAGGGGAAGGTCATGCACGTACGACACCGTATCCTACGTCCATGTCGCCGTATGCATTCATGAACACCTTAGTTGTTGGTTGAATCTTGTGCTGCCAGCCAATTGCTTGCAGGACTTGAAGTGTCACCGTGGTATGGGTGGCGCCAAGGGCGATGATTGCTAGGAACTTCTTGCCACATATCCCCACATAATAGCTAGCCACTTCATGGTGGGGAGCTTGCGTTTGTGGTGGTACAAGGGGCATGGGCCGCCACCCCCATGTGTCAGGTTCAGCTCTTTTGGCTACCCGGCCGAGTCAGTCATGTGGGGCCCGAGTGTAACTAAGGCGAATGCCGGCTGGTCGAAGCTTTTCGGCGTATTCCTGCAGAACCGCTGCGAGGTGGGATTTTGCTGTAGATACTCTCCCAAGGATATCTCCTAGAAGGGACGGTGGAAGGAGGTCAAGGCACTTGCCGTGGGCTCGTCGCATGCTGAAGGCGCAAATATCACCATCTGGCGACGTGGAGGCGTGGGACCCCTTGGAGGACACGTGTGCGGTTCAGGTGGGGGCTTCGGGCGCATCACTAAAACCTGACGTGGTGACCGAGTCGAGCGCGCTTCGACACATGTTTGCAGGTCTGCTTCAGCCCGTTCCTATTGCTCTTTGTATTGGCGCATGCACTCATACATCTCCGCAATCGACCATCCTTCCACACCTTGTACGTGAGCCACCGTGACCATTTCCCGTTCTGCAGCCGTCGGGGCAGTCTCCGAGGTCTGTTCTTTGGAGCGGGGAAGATCGAGCTTCACATTCCGTGCAGGCGCATCTGATGTAGATGGTCGAGTAGCAGCTGGTGTCTTTCCCGTCTTCTTGTGCTGCGCATTCGCCTTCCATTGCGCCGGCCCATTGCCCACCAGACCACAGGTACGGGCGGTGATGTTGGAAGCAACAGCTTGCCGTGCAGCGGCAGGTCCTGGTCCAACCGGTCCGCGTCCTTGGTATTGTCCTCCTCTGGGTGGCATGCCTGGCATTGAGGTGCGATTGGGACATTCTCGGTGCCGATGGATGAATTCTACGCATCCATAGCAACTCCCAGGTGGGTAGTTATGGGGGTTCCTCGGGTTGGGTGTTCAAGCTCCTGTAGGCATGCGAATAGCGGGCGCCACATGTTCCTTAAGAGCAAACTGTTCTCGAGCCGCTTGACGTTTGATTTCCCTTTGCTGATGTTCTGCTTCCTCCTTTAGTGCATCCAGTGTGCTGAAATGTCGTAAATCCAAATGTGTTAGCGATCGCTGGGATAAGAGAGTCCCGGTAATACTCCTTAATCATGCGCAGGGGTATGTCGACACATCGCACCGAGAGATTGCTAAACTTGTCATTGTGTAACTTGATGTTTTCTCCACCCTTCATGCGGATGGTACTAATCTGGAGCTTTGCTTCTTCGAGGCTCATGAGGTCAAAACGCTTGGTCATCCTATTTGCCAAACCATCAAAGTCAGCAAAAGGACGTTCCTTATGCTTTGTAGTGAACCACTCCAAAGCTTTCCCTTGTAGCGCTAGGTACACTGCGACAGTGTAGTCAGGAGATAACTCCCCATAATCGAGACAAGTCCCCAACTTGAACAGCCACATGGCCGGGTCCTCCTCTGGTTCACCCTTGAAGACGTCGAGCTTTGGGAGAGTGTAAGAAGCCTTTGTCGCTAGGTTCTAAGTCAGTTCCTGTGGAGGCACCATTAGCACCTACGCCCGTGGCGGGGCCCCCAGGTGGGATCGATGTGCTTGCACCAGGCCAACTGCCCTAGTACTAGCCGATGAAGCGACTACTGCTCCCCTTGGTCGAGCACGTCCTGCATCGGTTCCTCCCAGTCCAAAACTTCCCATGTGCTGTCTTGCTGAACTCGCTTGTACTCATACGGTGTACTGCTTGCCTCCATGAGCCACTGATCCTTGCCCAGGTCCGGTTGAACCACCCGTCATTTGGGGTATTTGCTGTAGTCTTCATGCCACAGGTGTGGCTAACCTCTTGCTTGCTTGATGATGAGATGACTGCATATTTGACTGGACAGGTGGTACGGTATATTTGGTTGACGGAGCCCCTGTTAGGATGTGCGTGTTTCCCAAGGCTCGTACTTGTCTGGTGGGTCTGACCGTGGATGAAGCATTGATTTCTCTTGAGCTGGGACTTCTCGGCGGCGCGACACTCCTAAAACGGAGGATGCCTTGCTCGTTTGCTATTGGTGTTGGGGTTGTTGCTCAGCATCTGTGTGATGTGAAGTCACGATAGATGGGCATTCCCGTCGGGTTTCCCTTTGCCGTTTTCCCATCGCCTCCAATTTTCTCTCTGTTCGTGGTGGAGACACACCGCTGTCCGAGGCCCGTGGACGAGGGCGAATGGTTGGGCGAGAGGGGAATGCCGGAGGACAGAAGGTGACGAGTTGATGCAGGGCGTGTGAGGCCTGCAGCGAAGGGTGATCAAACGATACTTCTTCTTCCTCTGCTTGGTCCTCCTGGGCATCGTCCAAGTCTGCACAACTCTCGTAATGGGTGACAGAAGGTGCAGGTGAGGACACCCTTGGGGTAGAGAACTCGAGGCGCCGCGGTGCGTCCTCCGTTCGCGTCATGTCCACTGCCTTGTAAACGGTCCTTCTATCTGGCGTCATGACTTTATGGAGCAAGACGGGCCCTTCATCCGCCTCAAGCTCCTGCTCTTCATCTGATACATAGTCTTCCACCTGCATGGAGTCGCACAGCCCGTCTGGGTGGCACGTGTTGTCTTCCTCTGGGTCCTCCTGGAAGGGATTGGCCAACTGTGCCTGTGGGATAGCCTTCCATTCACGGAGTTCCTCAAGCCGTTGCACGTGAAATTCTTCTTCTTCGTCGGGGTCCGTATCATCTCCATTGTTGTACAACTGCGGGGACTGATTATCCACCGGATCCCACTCAAATGTAGGGTCCAGCCCTGGAGGATCTTCTGGGCTTCTCTCGTAATGACGCGCGGTGGCGGTTCGCCTCATCCTTTCTTTTTTGGAGACGTAGAGTGCGTTGGGGCTCATCCTTGCGTCGCCAATGGTACAGCCAAATGATTCACCAGCACGATCGCTCTAGCCTCACGCCTCGTAGGTTTGCAGGGGGACACCACCGTGATCTGGGGAATCGTTGGGGTTGCGGTGACGGGTGGCCTACGGTGTCTTTCGTCCGGTGGAAGATTCGACAGCTCCCTCCTGGGATAACCGTGTTTCGGATTATAGACTGATCTGTAGGTACATTTCACACTCGTGACATAAAACAAGCGAGTCCACACTCACCGCACCATTAACACTGTTATACCCCTTTCTGCCTTCAGCCGGAATCGGGTCTGACAGCATGCGAGGATCAGCTCCTTAGGTGTGGTTCGTTCCGTGCTATCCCCGCGGCTCCGCTTACTTTCCTTTTCCAACTCTACCCTGTCCTATATCACTCTTTTTGCTCCAGTTTGATCAAAGCACGTCTCATCGACCGGGTAACGTTTCTTAATCACTCGACAAATCATCCACCGAATTAGTGCCGGGAATATATCACATACATACTCCTTCTCCAAATGACCCGTACTTCTCTGGCTGGGACTTTGACTAATCTCAGGACAATCACTCTGGTTATTCTAACAATTAGATTTGCTCACTTTACTTAATCACCGATGGTCAATCATGCATCGGACAACATGACACTCGCTGAGAGAATTCCTCCTAACGACCAAAACAAGATGAATTTGAACAATCAAAGAAATTGCCTTCAAAGAAAAGAGGGAGAATAATCAATCAGCATTTCTCTCCTAACCACACAATCAGTACCCTATGCGTCACCAAGCAGAACACGAAAACCGTAAGCTTCCTGAGTCACCGGACCATCGACCGGCGCAGGTCTTCGCACAAGCACCGTGCGGTGCACGCCGCCTTCATTGTTCACCCGTGGAACGGCCTGACGTTACTCCCGTGGTCCGTTAGTACGTCAACCTACACGAGAACGGGCACGTGCCGAGTCCTCCTCTCGTAGGTGGGCGAGCTCATGCTGGTAGCGCTGGTATACTCGGTACGCCTCGGCCCGCTCTTCAGTCGCCTCAGCAGCACGCCGCCCAATGTCAAGTGCGACCTCCTGCCAGGTCTCCACGTGGTGGGGCTCGTCGTTTCGGGGAAGTCTCTTCAGCCATGGTTGCTAGAACTGCTCCACGACTCCACCGGCAGGATGATGCGACCATTGCATCACTCCCAGAACCGTGCGTACGCCAAGCGGACGGGGCACATTGCAGCAGTTGCAGATGGCATAGAAGGACATTGGAGAGTCTCGGGGACCGCATTTGGAGCTGGGTGCCTGGTACTCCCGTGGGAACTCAGGACCAGGCCATGATGGCTCCGTGATGTGGTCCTCTGAAGCGGCCTTTCCATCCGGGGATGGCAGCACACCCTCTCACACACACACTTCTCCTACAATCCTGATCCGGTATAGCTTCCATACTCTAACCTGTCGCAAGACGGGACGTGGGTCCCGCTCGACGGTCTGATTTCGACCGAGGGTCAGCAATCTCTCAGTCCGGCCAACGGCTGCATGGCCAGCCTCCCACACCCGGGTCAAGCGAGAGGTCAGCAACGTCGCTCGCCAATGGTGAATGCTGTCTCGCGAGTCAGGAGCAGAATCATCCAATGTGAGTGTTCCACCGTCAGCTTCAGCGTCTTTGCAGCTCAGGATCAACGTTATTACATTAGCAGTTGGTTCTTGTCAGCAGTCGGCCCTCTTCTCGTCCTCCTCTTCGTATCTTCTCCTCGCACAGCTTCCCAGGACCCCATCCCGCTGGCTAGCCCCTTTCGCAGCTCGGACATCAAAATGCCGTTGGATAAGGTGCCTCGAGTACCGCTCCTCCTTTTGAGGTTTGGACGCGGTTCCGCTACCATCAAGCCAGCCTCGGGCCGCCTTCCTTTCCTCTCAGCAGGTTTGGTCGGGTCACGGCGTCCGCCGCAATATCTTCCTTCGCGCCCCGTCGCTCCCCGGAGTTGAACTGCCCTTCTCGCAATTTCTTTCCTCGATCAAGCAGTCGTCGGATGATTCGTCGACGACACCGACAGCGAGTGCGCTCGCTGGCGCACTCTCAAAAAGCAAGGGCATAGTGCCTCTCGTGTCCCACAAAAACACCACACAATCCCAAGACGAGTTGGGTCCTAGACTAGTGCGGTCCTCACTAACCCAAGTTCAAACGTATGACTAAACTAGGTCACCACAATATAACAGTTCACACATTCAGATGATTATGTCTAGGTTTTGATGAGTGGGATAACACCAGCATCGGCGGGCTACCGAATTCATCCGGGCACTTCTGCCAGGAAGTAAGCGAGCACNAGGGCATAGTGCCTCTCGTGTCCCACAAAAACACCACACAATCCCAAGACGAGTTGGGTCCTAGAATAGTGCGGTCCTCACTAACCCAAGTTCAAAAGTATGACTAAACTAGGTCACCACAGTATAACAGTTCACACATTCAGAGGATTAAGTCTAGGTTTTGATGAGTGGGATAACACCAGCATCGGCGGGCTACCGAATTCATCCGGGCACTTCTGCCAGGAAGTAAGCGAGCACGCGTGCAGCAGGCGGGAGTGTCGCCGGTCCAAAGGTGGCACGTGCGCTCACTGTGCGTCGCCTCCACTCGCTGTGTCAGCAGGCCCTGTACACTCATGGCCACAATGTAGAGCATATATATACAGGAGAGGATTAACAGAAAGTCTCTCCAGTTCCCCAGTAAGTAACACTAGACCAACCCTCCACATTGGGTGATAAGGCCATGCCACATGAGGGATAAGTTGCGACGGTCATGCTTGGCCAGGAGAAAGTGTAGTAGAGGGTCAACAAGTGTCTGAAGCCCGCGTCTGAGTTCTGTGTTGAACAGCGCAAGCTGAGCTTGAAAGTCATCGAGGCTGTCGTGGTCGTTGGGACTGCACCAGAGTGGTCTCTCTAGAAACAATCTCACAATGGGAAAGTGGAAGAGGTAATAGGGTTTCAACGTTTCGTAGAAGATCTGCTGCCATTTGTCGATGTTGGTCATTGTGACGTCACACTAGTCGTCCTCTGGAAGGAAGAGGAGCCTGGGGATGTCTGGCAGAGTGGGGAAAATGTCCACGTAACAGATCCAGAGATAGTAGGAGCGTCTCATCCATGCATACTGCAGCACGGAGTACCATCGCTGAGTTGCAATGTCAATTGGCTGTTCGATGCGGAGGTAGATGCTACCGAGGAACTTTCTTAGTAGATTCCAGATGGCAGTGAAGGTGGCATTAGTATCCCTGGGCTGACACCGGTTGCTGTGGAGGTGGTCATATTTGCCAAGCAGCATTCTGGCCACCTTGTACCCATTGATATAGATGACTTGTACACATGAAATGACGCTATCCGACCAGCTGAGGATGCTGCTGGCCTTGGGGCCAAGAACAGGAAGTTCACTCCACGCAGTGGTCAGCTTGTCCATGGTAAGCGAGGAAAGAGAGGAATTGACAATAGAGTGTGAAGGAAAGGGAGAACCAATGGGAAAGTGAGAAAAGGGATGAGACCACGTGTGCGGAGGAAGGTTTTGGGGGCGCAGGTCGATCTTGAATGAGCGATGTGCCGTGTATACGATGAAGGAAGGTGAAGGAGGAAGGCAGAACAACGGAGTTGGTACAGGGATGAGACCTCGTGCTAGGCTGAAGTTTCGGCGTGGGCGCAGGTCGTCCTGCAACGGGTGATGCGACCAGGCGGATCCTTGTACCGAGCGGATAATATTGAAGTGATCAGGAGGAGGCAGAGGCGGCTCATGAATGAATGGGTGCACAGGCAAAACCACGTGCGTTGTCGCAAGATAGGGATAGAATGCGGCAAGGGGAAGGCAGGTGCCAATGCGCCGCGATAAATCTGCTGCCAGCGTGGGTGCAGGATGCTGCAAAGTGGTTAGCTAGCTCGTGCAGGTCCTTGTGCTGGTCGCAGATGCAAATGATGAGGAGGCAAAAGCTGATAAGAGGAGTGGGCGCAGGGGCAAAACCACGTGCACGGCGGAAGGTTTCGGCGTGGGCGCAGGTCGTCGTGAAATGGGCGATGTGACCGGGCAGATCCTTGTGCTGAGCTGATGTGGAAGTGAAGCAGAAGAAGGCAGAGGCAACTGATGGCTGAGTTGGTACAGGGGTGAGACCACATGTACAGCGGATGAAGGCTGATGAGGAAGGCAGCGTGGATGATGCTGCTGACGAGGAACTTGGGAGGAGGTGATAGAAGACGAGATGACACGAGCTGTTGATGAAGCTAGAGAGACAGGCGAAGGGCGACACGAGTAGGGCAGATGAGATTGAGACAACGAGGGAGGCTCGGGTGAAGATGATGACAAGGGCGGAGGGCAGATGACGGAGGCAGAGGACGGGGGTGTAGCCGGAGGATGACAGGGTGCTAGGAAGAGCGAGTGAGGCAACAAATGGCTCTGCTTTGAAGAGAGTGACGGCTTGTTCCCCAGCTGGCCCGAGACCGGCGGACAGGAAGACTGGTGGTGTCCGATGTCTTGGTTGCTGGAGGGAGTTGGTTGTAGCACATAAAGTCATGTGGAGGGCAGAGACACTGGGCCGCTGATGTCAAGAGAGTAATGGTTTGTTCCCCAGTTGGCTCACAATGGGAGCAGGAAGACTGGTGGTGTCCGATGTCCTACCGGCGGGCGTTGCACTGCTGCTGCTGACGATGCTAGAAGGCGGTGCGAGGACGTGGTGCGGTACAACGAGTGCGAGGGGGCTGATGTCGATGGGGCAGATGGAGCAGATGAGGGTGATGAGAGGAGAGAAGAAAGACGGAGGTGCTTGCAAAGATGAGAGGCAGCAGGTGACGAGCGGCAAGAAGCTTCCGGGAAGTTGACGACAGGCGGCGGCTCGGGAGTTGCTTGCGGCTGTTGTAAAAAAGTCACCAATTGTTGGCCATGGGCGCGGAATGGGCGCAGGGCTTCCTTAGGATGATGAGGCTTTGCTTCAGCGCAAAAGCACTCCATGCAACGTTGCTGATGTCAGCTATATCCGAGGTGGAGAGGTGCAATGTAACGGCAGAGGCAACGGAAGAGTGCAGATACAAGAGGCGATGTAGTGATGGAGGCAGAGCAATGACGATGTCACTGGGCACCAGGTGATGATGCCTGATGCTCTGATACCATGTCAGAAGAATGCAATGCGCAAGGATGGTAGGAGCGGAAGCAGGTAGAAGCACTGTGGCATGCAGAAGTGAGTTAGCAGAAAGACGGAAGCAGAAAGGCAAAGCTAGTCCCAAGGAGTTAGTCGTCGGACCTTGAGAGAGGCGAGGTACACAAGGTAGAAAGAGGGCAATGAGAGAGCACGGGAGCGAAGCGAGTGAAGTACCAGATGTGAGCGAAAGGTCACAAATGAGGAAGCAAAGCGATAGATGATAGGCGAGGTGAACGCAGGCAGGAGGTGAGCAGAGCGAAGACACGACGGCGACGCCGCGGAACTGAAAGGGAACAGGATGTGTGGAACTGTTCAGGTTAAGCTAGGAGGGAATGAACGTCCTCCTTATAAGGGACGGGACAAGACAGAAAGGGAAAGAAAAGACTTATTGTGCACTAGCCGGACGTGATGGCGGTCGGGCCGCTTATTAGGAGATAACTCGGTATCGTGCCGTTGGTCGGTTCTCACCGTCAACAGTTCGTGTGTGATGGGACCAAGGTGGTTCATGCAGAGGCTTGAACCGTTATTGAGAGTGGTGGGTATTTCTGAGAGCGGAAGAGCCAGAGACTCCCGGAGATGAACCCGTTAGATGTCCTGTCTTGATAGAGACATCATTCTGACAATAGCCGTCCCAAGCCACCGGTTTTTTACCTTGTTCATACCAGCAAGGTCATGCATAGTACATCTGCACTGTGATTGTGCACTCTGACCGTGGCTGACTCGTGTTACGATGCGTATAAGTTAAAGCTACTTGGTAAACGTTGTGGTCATGGTCAGTGGCACATACCAACTTTGTCAAGGCATTGTGCACAATAGCCACACCGAGCCACCAGTATTCTACATTGTTTGCACCTGCAAGATCATGCCTAGTACATCTGCACTATGATTGGACACTCTGGTCATGGCTGACTCGTGTAATGATTCATAGAAGTTAAAGTCACTTGGGTTAACTTTGTGGTCATGGTCATTGGCATATGCCAACTTTGTGAAGGCATCGCGCACAATAGCCGCACTGAGCCACCACTGTTTTACCTTGCTGGTACCTGCAAGGTCATGCATATTACATCTGCACTGTGATTGGGTATAATACTGGTGGCTTGCTTTGGCTATTGTGCGCAATGCCTTGACAAAGTTGGCATGTGCCACTGACTATGACCACAAATGTATCCAAGTGACTTTTACTTCTATTGATCATAACACGAGACAGTCACGGTCAGAGTGTGCAATCACAGTGCAGATATAGTAGGCATGATCTTGCAGGTTCAAAAAAGGTAGAATACTGGTGGCTCGGTGTGGCTATTGTGCGCAATGCCTTGACAAAGTTGGCATGTGCCACAGACCATGACCACAAAGTTTACCACGTGACATTAACTTCTACGAATCGTAACACGAGTCAGCCACGGTCAGATTGCCCAATCACAGCGCACATCTAATATGCATGACCTTGCAGATTTAAACAAGGTAAAAAACGGGTAGCTTGGTACGGCTATTGTGCGCAATGCCTTGACAAAGTTGGCATGTGCCACTGCCATGACCACAAATTTTACCAAGTACCTTAAACGGCTATGAATCATGACACGAGTCAGCCACAGTCAGAGTGTTCAATCTCAGTGCAGATATACTGGGCATGACCTTGCACGTATAAGCTAGAATACTGGTGGCTTGGTGTGGCTATTGTGGGCAATGCCTTGACAAAGTTGGCATTTGCCACTGACCATGACCACAAATGTATCCAAGTGAGCTTTACTTCTATTGATCATAACTCAAGTCAGCCACGGTCAGAGTGCCCAATCACAGTGCAAATGTACTAGGCATGATCTTGCAGGTGCAAACAAGGTAGAATACTGGTGGCTCGGTGTGGCTATTGTGTGCAATGCTTTGACAAAATTGGCATGTGCCACTGACCATGACCACAATGTTTTCCAAGTGACTATAACTTTTACGAATCGTAACACGAGTCAGCCACAGTCAGAGTGTCCAATCACAGTTCGGATGTACTAGGCATGAGCTTGCAGGTATAAACAAGGTAACAAACCGGTGGCTTGGCACAGCTATTGTGCGCAATGCCTTGACAAAGAGGGCATGTGCCACTTACCATGACCACAAAGTTTACCAAGTACCTTAAACAACTATGAATCATAACACGAGTCAGCCACGGGCAGAGTGTCCAATCATAGTGCAGATATACTGGGCATGACCTTGCAGGTATCAACAAGGTAGGATACTGGTGGCTCGGTGTGGCTATTGTGCGCAATGCCTTCACAAAGTTGGCATGTGCCACTGACCATGACCACAAATGCATCAAAGCGACTTTGTCATATATTTCTCATAACACGAGTCAGCCAATGCCTTGACAGAGTTGGCATGTGCCACTGACCATGACCACAACTTTATCCAGGTGACTTTTACTTCTATTGACCATAACAGGAGTCAGCCACGGTCAGAGTGTCCAATCACAGTGCAGATGTGCTAGACATGATCTTGCAGGTTCAAGCAAGGTAGAATACTGGTTGCTCGGTGTGCGAATGTGCGCAATGCCTTGACAAAGTTGGCATGTGCCACTGGCCATGACCACAAAGTTTACCAAGTCAGCTACAGTCAGAGTGCCCAATCATAGTTCGGATGTACTAGGCATGACCTTGTAGGTATAGACAAGGTAAAAAACCGGTGGCTTGGTACGGCTATTGTGCGCAATGTCTTGACAAAGTTGGCATGTGCCACTTACCATGACTACAAAGTTTACCAAGTACCATAAACCTCTATGAAGCATAACACGAGTCAGCCACGGTCCGAGTGTCCAATCATAGTGCAGATATACCAGGCATGACATTACAGGTATAAAGAGGGTAGAATACTGGTGGCTCGGTGTGGCTATTGTGTGCAATGCCTTGACAAAGTTGGCATGTGCCACTGACCATGACCACAAAGTTTACCAAGTGACTTTAACTTCTACGAATTGTAACACGAGTCAACCACGGTCAGAGTGCCCAATCACAGTGCACATCTAATATGCATGACGTTGCAGGTATAAACAAGGTCAAAACGTGGTANGAGAGAGAGAGAGCTCAGAGGAAAGACGAGTGATGACTGATTGAGGACTGAGCAAAGGAGCGAGAGTGACGGACCAAAGAGTTGAGAGCTGTGAGAGGCTGGCGAAGGCAAGAAATGCGAAGTACGAGCAGAGCGAAGACACGGCGGCAAATGCGCGGAACCAAAGGGAACAGGATGGGTAGAACTGTTCTGGTTGAACTAGGGAGGGAATAAACATCCTCCTTATATACAGCAGAACAGGATAAAATGGGTATTAACGGCTTCTTTTCGCTAGCCGCACGCGTGGCGACGTGGTCGCTTATTAGGGGCGGCTTGACTCTGGTGGAACGGTCAAGACCGACCAGCCGTTGCCGAGAAGGTTTGGTGCAGGACCTGAACCGATAACGAGAGCTCAGATTATCCAAGGGATGCATGAGAAGGACCTTGTCAGAGTCATATATCTGACAGCTATTGTGTGCAATGCCTTGACAAAGTTGGCATGTGCCACCGACCATGACCACAAATGTATCCAAGTAATTTTTACTTCTATTAATCATAACACGAGTCAGCCACGGTCAGAGTGTCCGATCACAGTGCAGATATACTGGGCATGACTTTGCAGGTATAAACAAGGTAGAATACTGGTGGCTCGGTGTGGCTATTGTGTGCAATGCCTTGACAAAGTTGGCATGTGCCACTGACCATGACCACAAATGTATCCAGGTGACTTTTACTTCTATTGATCATAACACGAATCAGCCATGATCAGAGTGTCCAATCACACTGCAGATGTACTCGGCATGATCATACAAGTACCAAACGTGTAGAATACTGGTGGCTCGGTGTGGCTATTGTGCGCAATGCCTTGACAAAGTTGGGATTTGCCAATGATCATGAAAACAGAATTTACCAAGTGAGTTAACTTCTCCAAATCGTAACACGAGTCAGCCACGGTCAGAGTGCCCAATCACAGTTCAGATGTACTAGGCATGACCATTCAGGCATAAACAAGGCCAAAAAAAAACGGTGGCTTGGCACGGGTATTGTGCGCAATGCCTTGACAAAGTTGGTATGTGCCACTGTTCATCACCGCAAAGTTTACCAAGTACCTTAAACGGCTATGAATCATAACACGAGTCAGCCATGGTCAGAGTGTCCAATCACACTGCAAATATACTAGGCATGACCTTACAGGTATGAACAAGGTAGAATACTGGTGTCTCTTTGTGGCTATTGTGTGCAATGCCTTGACAAGGTTGGCATGTGCCACTGACCATGACCACGAATGTATCCAAGTGACTTTTACTTGGATCATAACACGAGTCAACCACGGTCAGAGTGTCCAATCACAGTGCAGATGTACTAGGCATGATCTTGCAGGTGCAAACAATGTAGAATTCCAGTGGCTTGGCACGGCTATTGTGCGCAATGCCTCGACAAAGTTGGCATGTGCCACTGAACATGACCACAAAGTTTTCCAAGTACATTAAAAAGCTATGAATCATAACACGAGTCAGCCACTGTCAAAGTGTCCAATCACAGTGCAGATGTACTAGGCATGAACTTATAGGTATAAACAAGGTAGAATACTGGTGGCTCGGTGTGGCTATTGTGCGCGATACCTTGACAAAGTTGGTATGTACCACTGACCATGACCACAAATGTATCCAAGTGACTTTTACTTCTATTGATCATAACACGAGTCAGCCACAGTCAGAGTGTCCAATCACAGTGGAGATGTACTAGGCATTATTTTGCAGGTACAAACAAGGTATAATACTGGTGGCTCGTTGTGGCTATTGTGCGCAATGCCTTGACAAAGTTGGCATGTGCCACTGACCATGACCAAAAACTTTGCCAAGTTACTTTATCTTCTACGACTCGTAACACGAGTCAACCATGGTCAGAGAGCCCAATCACAGTGCACATCTAATATGCGTGACCTTACAGGTATAAACAAGGTAGAAACCTGGGGCTTGGCACAGCTATTGTGCGCAGTGCCTTGACAAAGTTGGCATGTACCACTGACCATGACCACAAAGTTTACCAGGTTCCTTAAACGGTTATGAATCATAACACGAGTCAGCCACAGTCAGAGTGTCCAATCACAGTGCAGATATCCTGGGCATGACCTTGCAAGTATAAACAAGGTAGAATACTGGTGGCTCAGTGTGGCTATTTTGCACAATGTCTTGACAAAGTTGGCACGTGCCACTGACCATGACCACGAATACACCCAAGTGATTTTTACTTCTATTGATCATAACACGAGTCAGCCACGGTCAGGGTGTCCAATCACAGTGCAGATGTACCAGGCATGATCTTGCAGGTACAACAAGGTTGAATACTGGTGGCTCGCTGTGGCTATTGTGCGCAATGCCTTGACAAAGTTGGCATGTGCCACTGACCATGACCACAAA
>SZWC01004812.1:44498-60019 GCA_023375785.1 Penium margaritaceum | reverse complement strand
TGCCTTGACAAAGTTGGCATGTGCCACTGATCATGACCTCAAACTTTACCAAGTACCTCAAACGGCTATGAACCATAACACGAGTTAGCCACGGTCAGAGTTTCCAATCACAGTGCAGATATACTGGGTATGACCTTCCAGGTACAAACAATGTTTAATACTGGTGGCTCGGTGTGGCTATTGTGCGCAATGCCTCGTAAAAGTTGGCATGTGCCACTGACCATGACCACAAATGTGTCCAACTGACTTTTACTTCTTTTGATCATAACCCGAGTCAGCCACGGTCAGAGTGTCCAATTACAGTGCAGATGTACTAGGCATGACCTTGCAGGTTAAAAAAAAGTAGAATTCTGGTGGCTCGGTGTGGCTATTGTGTGCAATGCCGTGACAAAGTTGGCATGTGCCAATGACCACGACCACAAATATATGTAAGTGACATTTACATCTATTGACCATAACACGAGTCAGACACGATCAGAGTGTCCAATCACAGTGCAGATGTACTAGGCATAATCTTACAGGTACAAAAAAGGTAGAATACTGGTGGCTCGGTGTGGCTATTGTGCGCAATGTCTTGACAAAGTTGGCATGTGCCACTGACCATGACCACAAATGTATCCAAGTGACTTTTACTTCAATTGATCATTACACAAGTCAGCCATGGTCAGAGTGTCCAATCACAGTGTAGATGTACTAGGCATGATCTTACAGGTACAAACGAGGTAGAATACTTATGGCTCGGTGTGGCTATTGTGCGCAATGCCTTGACAAAGTTGCCATGTGCCACTGACCATGACCACAAAGTTTACTAAGTGAATTTAACTTCTACGAATCGTAACACGAGTCAGCCACGGTCAGAGTGCCCAATCACAGTGCACATCCAATATGCATGACCTTGCTGACATAAACAATTTAAAAAACCGGTGGCTTGGCATGGCTAATGTGCGCAATGCCTTGACAAAGTTGTCATGTGCCACTGACCATGACCACAACGTTTGCCAAATACCTTAAATGACTATGAATCATAACACGAGTCAGCCACGGTCAGAGTGTCCAATCACAGTGCAGATGTACAAGGCATGATCTTGCGGGTGCAAACAAGGTAGAATACTGGTGGTTCGGTGTGGCCATTGTGCGCAATGCATTGACAAAGTTGGCATGTGCCACTGACCATAACCACAGAGTTTACCAATTGACTTCAACTTCTACGAATCATAACACGAGTCAGCCACAGTCAGAGTACCCAATCACAGTGCACATCTAATATGCATAACCTTGTAGGTATAAGCAAGGTAAAAATCCGGTGGCTTGGCAGGGCTATTGTGCGCAATGCCTTCACAAAGTTGGCATGTGCCACTGACCATGACCACAAAGTTTACCAAGTAACTTTAACTTCTACGAATCATAACACAAGTCAGCCAGGATCAGAGTGTCCAATCACAGTGCAGATGTACTGGGCATGATCTCGCAGGTGCAAACAAGGTAAGATACTAGTGGCTCGGTGTGGCTATTGTGCGCAATGCCTTGACAAAGTTGGCATGTGCCACTAACCATGACCACAAAGTTTACCAAGTGACTTTAACTTCTACGATTCATAACACGAGTCAGCCATGGTCAGAGTACCCAATCATAGTGCAAATCTAATATGAATGACCTTGCAGGTATACACAAGGTAAAAATCCGGTGGCTTGGCATGGCTATTGTGCGCAGCGCCTTGACAAAGTTGGCATGTACCACTGACCATGACCACAACGTTTGCCAAGTGACTTTAACTTCTATGAATCATAACACGAGTAAGACACGGTCATAGTATCCAAACACAGTGCAGATGTACTAGGCATGATCTTGCATGTGTAAACAAGGTATAATACTGGTGGCTCGGTGTGGCCATTGTGCGCAATGCCTTGACAAAGTTGGCATGTGCCACTGACCATGACCACAAAGCTTACCAAGTGACTTTAAGTCATACGAATCATAACACGCGTAAGCCACTGTCAGAGTACACAATCACAGTGCACATCTAATATGCATGACCTTGCAGGTATAAACAAGGTAAAAAACCGGTGGCTTGGAACGGCTATTGTGCGCAATGCCTTGACAGAGTTGGCATGTGCCACTGACGATGACTACAATGTTTACCAAGTGATTTCAACTTCTACGAATCATAACCCAAGTCAACCACGGTCAGAGTGTCCAATCACAGTGCAGATGTACTAGGCATGATCTTGCAGGTGCAAACAAGGTAGAATACTGGTGGCTTGGTGTGGCCATTGTGCGTAATGCCCTGACAAAGTTGGCATGTGCCACTGACCATGACCACAAAGTTTACCAAGTGACTTTAACTTCTACGAATCATAACACGAGTCAGCCACGGTCAGAGTACCCAATCACAGTGCACATCTAATATGCATGACATTGCAGGTATAAACAAGGTAAAAAACCGGTGGCTTGGTATGGCTATTGTGCGCAATGCCTTGACAAAGCTGGCATGTGCCACTGCTCATGACCACAAAGGTGACCAAATGTCTTTAACTTCTACAAATCATCACACAAGTCATCCACGGTCAGAGTGTCCAATCACAGTGCCGATGTACTAGGCATGATCTTGCAGGTGCAAACAAGGTAGAATACTGGTGGCTTGGTGTGGCTATTGTGTGCAATGCCTTGACAAAGTTGGCATGTGCCACTGACCATGACCACAAAGTTTACCAAGTGACTTTAACGTCTACGAATCATAACACGAGTCAGCCACGGTCAGGGTACCCAATCACAGTGCATATCTAATCTGCATGACCTTGCAGGTATAAACAAGGTAAAAAACCGGTGGCTTGCCACAGCTATTTCGCGCAATGCCTTGACATAGTTGGCATGTGCCACTGACCATGACCACAAAGTTTACCAAGTGACTTTAACTGCTACGAATAATAACAAGAGTCAGCCACGGTCAGAGTGTCCAATCACAGTGCAGATGTACTAGGCATGATCTTGCATGTGCAAACAAAGAAGAATACTGGTGGCTCGTTGTGACTATTGCACGCAATGCCTTGACAAATTTGGCATGTGCCACTGACCATAACCACAAAGTTTACCAAGTGACTTAAACTTCTATGAATCATAACACGAGTCAGCCATGGTCAGAGTGTCCAATCACAGTGCAGATGTACTAGGAATGATCTTGTAGGTGCAAACAAGGTAGAATACTGGTGGCCCGGTGTGGCAATTGTGCGCAGTGCCTTGACGAAGTTGGCATGTGCCACTGACCATGACCACAATGTTTACCAAGTTATTTGAACTTCTACGAATTGTAACACGAGTCAGCTCTGGTTAGAGTACCCAATCACAGTGTAGACATACTATGCATGACCTTCCGGGTATGAACAAGGTAAAAGACCAGTGGCTTGACATGGCTATTGTGCGCAATGCCTTGACAAAGTTGGAATGTGCCACTGACCATGACCACAAAGTTTACCAAGTGACTTTAACCTCTACGAATCATAACACGATTTGGCCACAGTCAGAGTGTCCAATCACAGTGCAGATGTACTAGGCATGGTCGTGTAAGTGCAAACAAGGTAGAATACTGGTGGCTTGGTGTGGCTATTGTGCACAATGCCTTGACAAAGTTGGCATGTGCCACTGACCATGACCACAAAGTTTGCCAAGTACCTTTAACAGCTATGAATCATAACACGAGTCAGCCACGGTCAGAGTGTCCAATCATAGTGCAGATATAGTGGGCATGATCATGCAGGTATAAACCAGGAAGAATACTGGTGGCTCGGTGTGGCTATTGTGCGCAATGCCTTGACAAAGTTGGCATGTGCCACTGACCATGACCACAATGTTTACCAAGTGACTCTAACTTCTATGAAGCATAACACGAGTCAGCCACGGTCAGAGTGTCCAATCACAGTGCAGATATACTGGGCATGACCTTGTAGGTATAAGCGAGGTAGAGTACTGGTGGCTTGGCGTGGCTATTGTGCGCAGTGCCTTGACAAAATTGGCATGTGCAACTGACTATGACCACAAATGTATCCAAGTGACTTTTACTTCTGTTGATCATAATACGAGTCACCCACGGTCAGAGTGTCCAATCACAGTGCAGATGTACTAGGCATGATTGTATAGGTTCAAGCAAGGTAGAATACTGGTGGCTCGGTGTAGCTATTGTGCGCAATTCCTTGACAAAGTTGGCATGTGCCACTGACCACGATCACAAAGTTTACCAAGTACCTTTATCGGCTATGAATCATAACACGAGTCAGCCACGGTCAGAGTGTCCAATACAGTGCAGATGTATTGAGAATGACCAATACATCTGAACTGTGATTGGACACTCCGACCGTGGCTTACTCGTGTTATGATCCATAGAAGTAAAAGTCACTTGGAAACATTTCTGTTCATGGTCAGTGGCACATGCTAACTTTGTCAAGGCATTGCGCACAATAGCCACACCCAGCCACCCGTGTTCTACCTTGTCTATACCTGTAAGCTCTTGCCCAATATATCTGCACTCTGATTGGACACTCCGACCGTGGGTGACTCATGTTATGATTCATAGCCGCATAAGGTACTTGGTAAACTTTGTGGTCATGGTCAGTGGCACATGCCAACTTTGTCAAGGCATTGCGTACAATAGCCGTGCCAAGCCACTGGTTTAATACCTTGTTTATACCTGCAAGGTCATGCCTATTAGATGTACACTGTGATTGGACACTCTGACCATGGCTGACTCGTGTTATGAATCGTAGAAGTTAAAGTCAATAGGTAAACCTTGTGGCCATAGTCACTGGCACATGCCAACTTTATGAAGGCATTGCGCATAATAGCCACACCGAACCACCAGTATTCTACCTTGTTTGAACCTGCAAGATCATTCCTAGTTTCTCAGCACTGTGATTGGACACTCTGACCATGACTGACTCGTGTTATGATCAATAGAAGTAAAAGTCACTTGGATACACTTGTGGTCATGATCAGTGGCACATGCCAAATGTTTCAAGGCATTGTGCACAATAGCCACACCGAGCCACCAGTATTCTACCTTGTTTGTATCTGCAAGATCATGCCAAGTATATCTGCACTTTGATTTGACACTCTGACTGTGACGGACTCGTGTTATGATTTGTAGAAGTTAAAGTCACTTGGTAACCTTTGTGGTCATGGTCAATGGCACATGCCAACATTGTCAAGGCATTGTGCACAATTGCCACACCAAGCCCCTAGAATTCTACCTTGTTTGAACCAGCAAGATCATGCATAGTACATCTGCACTGTGATTGGACACTATGACTGGGCTGACTAGTGTTATGATCAATAGAGTTAAAATTCACTTGGATACATTTGTGGTCATGGTCAGTGGCACATGCCAACTTTGTCAAGGCATTGCGCACAGTAACCACACCGAGCCACCAGTGTTCTACCTTGTTTATGCCTGGAAGGTCATGCCAAGTATATCTGCATTGTGTTTGGACACTCTGACCGTGGCTGACTCGTGTTATGATTCATAGCTGTTTAAGGTACTTGGTAAACTTTGTGGTCATGGTCAGTGGCACATGCCACCTTTGTCAAGGCATTGAGCACAATAGCCACACCGAGCCACCAGTATTCTACCTTGTTTAGACCTACAATGTCATACATACTATAATTACGCTTTGATTGGGCACTCAGACCATGGCTGACTCGTGTTACAATTCATAGAAGTTTAAGTAACTTGGTAAACTTTGTGGTTATGGTAAGTGGCACATGCCAGCTTTGTCAACGCATTGCGCACAATAGCCACACCAAGCCACCAGTATTATACCTTCTTTGAGCCTTCAAGACCCTGCCCAGTACATCTGAATTGTGATTTGACACTCTGACCGTGACTGACTCGTGTTATGATCAATAGAAGTAAATGTCAATTTGATACATTTGTGGTCATGGTCAGTGGCACATGCCAACGTTGTCAAGGCATTGCGCACAATAGCCACCCCAAGCCAGCAGTATTCTACCTTGTTGATACCTGCAAGGTCTTTCCCTGTATATCTGCACACTGATTGGACACTCTGACCGTGGCTCACTCGTGTTATGATTCATAGCTGTTTAAGGTACTTGGTAAACTGTGTGGTCATGGTCAGTGACACATGCCAACTTTGTAAAGGCATTGCATACAATAGCCATGCCAAGCCACCGGTTTTTGACCTTGTTTATACCTGTAAGGTCATGCATATTAGATGTGCAATGTCATTGGGCACTCTGACTGTAGCTGACTCGTGTTACAATTCGTAGAAGTTAAAGTCACTTGGTAAACATTGTGGTCATGGTCAGTGGCACATGCCAACTTTGTCAAGGCATTGCGCACAATAGCCATACCGAGCCACCAATATTCTACCTTGTTTATACCTGCAAGGTAATGCTCAGTATATCTGCACTGTGATTGGACACTCTGACTGTGGCTGACTCGTGTTATGATTCATAGCCGTTTAAGGTACTTAGTAAACTTTCTGGTCATGGTCAGTGGCACATGCCAACTTTGTCAAGGCATTGCATACAATAGCCGTGCCAGGCCACCAGTTCTATACCTTGTTTATACCTACAAGGTCATGCATATTAGATGTGCAATGTCATTGGGAACTCTGAACGTGGCTGACTTGTGTTACAATTTGTAGAAGTTAAAGTCACATGTTAAACTATGTGGTCATGGTCAGTGGCACATGCCAACTCTGTCAGGGCATTGCGCACAATAGCCACACCGAGCCACCAGTATTCTACCTTGTTTGCACCTGCAAGATCATGCATAGTACATCTGTACTGTGATTTGACACTCTGACCGTGGCTGACTTGTGTTATGATCAGTAGAAGTAAAAGTCACTTGGATCTATTTGTGGTCGTGGTCAGTGGCACATGCCAACATAGTCAAGGCATTGCGCACAATAGTCACACTGAGCCACCTGTATTCTACCTTGTTTGTACCTGCAAGGTTATGCCCAGTATATCTGCACTGTGATTGGACACTCTGACCGTGGCTGACTCGTGATAAGATTCAAAGCCGTTTAAGGTACTTGGTAGACTTTGTGCTAATGGTCAATGGCACAGGCCAACTTTGTCAAGGCATTGTGCACAGTTGCCGTGCAAAGCCACTGGTATTTGAACTTGTTTATACCTGCAAGGTCTTGCCTCGTAAATCTGAACTTTGATTGGGTACTCTGACTATGGCTGACTCGTGTTACGATTCGTATATGTTCAAGCCACTTGGTAAACACTGTGGTCATTGTCAATGGCACATGCCAACTTTGTCAAGGCATTGCGCACAATAGCCACGCCGGGCCACAAGTACTCTACCTTGTTTGTATCTGCAAGATCATGCATAGAACATCTGCACTGTGATTGGACACTCTGACCGTGGCTGACTCGTGTTATGATTCATAGCCGTTTAAGGTACTTGGTAAACTTTGTGGTCATGGTCAGTGGCACATGCCAACATTGTCAAGGCATTGCGTACAATAGCCGTACCAAGCCACCGGTTTTTTACCTTGTTTATACCTGTAAGGTCAGACATATTATATGTGCACTGTGATGGGCACTCTGATTGTGGCTGACTCGTGTTATGATTCGTTGAAGTTAAAGTCACGTGATAAACGTTGTGGTCATAGTCAGTGGCACATGCCAACTTTGTCAAGGAATTACACACAATAGCCACACCGAGCCACCGGTATTCTACCTTGTTTATACCTGCAAGGTCATGCCCGGTATATCTGCACTGTGATTGGACACTCTGACCGTGGCTGACTCGTGTTATGATTTATAGCCGTTTAAGGTACTTGGTAAACGTTGTGGTCATGGTCAGTGGCACATGCCATTTTTGTCAAGGCATGGCATACAATAGCCGGGCCAAGCCACCGGTTTTTTACATTGTTTATACCTGCAAGGTCATGCATATTAGGTGTGCAATGTCATTGGGCACTCTGACCGTGGCTGACTTGTGTTACAATTCGTAGAAGTTAAAGTCACTTGGTAAACTATGTAGGCGAAGGCAGATGAGGGGCAGCGGGTAGCAGATGGCAGACGGCCGCTCGAGAGTTGCTTGCGCCTGATGTGGGCGATAGGTCACTGGTTGTTGGCCACGGGCGCGGAGATGGGCGCAGGGCTTCCTTGGGATGACAAGGCGTTTCTTCAGCGCGGAGAACTTGTCAGGCAGAGCTGCTGATGGCAGCTGCTGGCAAAGCAACGCGGCGTGGGACGATGATAGCGGCGGCGGAGGATTGCAGGAGAAAGCGATGGCGGGAAGATGGCGGCAGAGTGATGACGTAGTTACGGGGCACCAGGCACGAAGGAGCGAGCGTGACGGAGTGAAGCAATGACAAAGAATGCGAGCAGCGAGCAGAGCAAAGACACGGCGGCGAAGCCGCGGAACCAAATGGGAACTGGATGAGCAGAGCTGTTCTGGTTAACTCAAGGGAATGAACGTCCTTGGTATAAAAAGGACAGAACAGGACAAAGTAGCAACGGCTTCTTTCCGCTAGCCGGACGCGGATGACAGGTGTAAGTTTATTAGGGGATGACTTGGACTGTCGGGTCTAACGGTTAGGTCGACTGAGAGACCGTTGCCAAGGTTATTCAGGTGAGGACCTGAACCCTTATTGAGAGCTCAGTATTTTCTTGAGGAGTGACCTCTGTCAGAGTCCTTGTATTTTCTGACGTGGCTATTGTGTGCAATGCCCTGACAACGTTAGCATGTGCCACTGACCATGACCACAAATGTATCCAAGTGACTTTTACTTCTATTGACCACAACACGAGTCAGCCACGGTCAGAGTATCCAATCACAATGCAGATGTACTAGGCATGATCTTGCAGGTGCAAACAAGGTAGAATACTGGTGGCTCGGTGTGGCCATTGTGTGCAATGCCTTGACAAAGTTGGCATGTGCCACTGACCATGACNATCAAAACGCACATCTAGTATGCATAACCTTGTAGGTAAAAACAAGGTAAAAAACTTGTGGCTTGGCACGGCTATTGTGCGTAATGCCTTGAGAAAGTTGGCATGTGCCACTGACCATGACCACAAAGTTTACCAAGTACATTAAGCGGCTATGAATCATAACACAATTCAGCCACACTCAGAGTGTCCAATCACAGTGCAGATATACTAGGCATGACCTTGCATGTATAAACAAGATAGAATACTGGTGGCTCGGTGTGGCTATTGTGCGCATCTCCTTGACAACGTTGGCATGTGCCAGTGACCATGGCCACAAATGTATCCAAGTGACCTTTACTTCTATTGATCATACCACGAGTCACCCACAGTCACAGTGTCCAATCACGATACAGATGTACTAGGCATGATGTTGCAGGTAAAAACAAGGTAGAATACTGGTGGCTCGATGTGGCTATTTTACGCTATGCCTTGACAAAGTAGACATGTGCCACTGACCATGACCACAAATGTACGTAAGTGACTTTTACTTCTATTGATCACAACACGAGTCAGCCACGGTCAGAGTGTCCAATCACCATGCACATCTAATATGCATGACCTTGCAGGTATAAACAAGGTAAAAAACCGGTGACTTGGCACGGCTATTGTGCGCAATGCCTTGACAAAGTTGGCATGTGCCACTGACCATGACCACAAAGTTTACCAAATACCTATATACGGCTATGAATCATAACACGAGTCAGCCACAGGAAGAGTGTCCTATCACAGTGCAGATATACTGGACATGATCTTGCAGGTATAAAACACGGTAGAATGCTGGTGGCTCGGTGTGGCTATTGTGCGCAATGCCTTGACAAAGTTGGCATGTGCCACTGACCATGACCACAAATGTATCCAAGTGACTTTTTCTTCTATTAAGCATAACATGAGTCAGCCACGGTCAGAGTGTCCAATTACAGTGCAGATGTACTAGGCATGATCCTGCAGGTGCAAACAAGGTAGAATACTGGTGGCTCGGTGTGGCTATTGTGCGTAATGCCTTGCCAAAGTTGGCATGCGCCACTGACCATGACAACAATCCAAATGACTTTGACTTCTATGAATCATAACACGAGTCAGCCACGGTCAGAGTGCCCGATCAAAACGCAAATCTAGTATGCATGACCTTACAGGTATAAACAAGGTTAGAAACCGGTGGCTTGGCACGGCTATTGTGCGCAATGCCTTGACAAAGTTGGCATGTGCCACTGACCATGACCACATAGTTTACCAAGTTACTTTAACTTATACGAATCAGAACACGAGTCAGCCACGGTCAGAGTGCCCAAGCACAGTGCACATGTAACATGCATGACCTTGCAGGTATAAACAAGGTAAAAAACCGGTGGCTTGGCACGGCTATTGTGCGCAATGCCTTGACAAAGTTGGCATGTGCCACTGACCATGACCACAAATGTATCCAAGTGACGTTTACGTCTATTCATCATAACACGAGTCAGCCACGGTCAGAGTGTCCAATCACAGTGCAGATGTATTAAGCATGATATTGCAGGTACAAACAAGGTAAAACACCAGTGGCTTGCTGTGGCTGTTTTGGCAATGCCTTGACAAAGTTGGCATGTGCCACTGACCATGACAACATAGTTTACCAAGTTACCTTAACTTATACAAATCAGAACACGAGTCAGCCACGGTCAGAGTGCCCAAGCACAGTGCACATGTAACATGCATGACCTTGCAGGTATAAACAAGGTAAAAAACCGGTGGCTTGGCACGGCTATTGTGCGCAATGCATTGACAAAATTGGCATGTGCCACTGACCATGACCACAAAGTTTACCAGGTGACTTTAACTTCTACGAATCGTAACACGAGTCAGCCACGGTCAGAGTGCCCAATCACAAGGCACATCTAAAATGCATTACCTTGCAGGTATAAACAAGCTACAAAACTGGTGGCTTGGCCCGGCTATTGTGCGCAATGCCCTGACAAAGTTGGCATGTGCCACTGACCATGACCACAAAGTTTACCAAGTACCTTAAACGGATATGAATCATAACACGAGTCAGCCACGGTCAGAGTGTCCAATCACAGTGCAGATATACTGGGCATGACCTTACATGTATAAACAAGGTAGAATACGGGTGGCTTGGTGTGGCTATTGTGCGCAATTCCTTGACAAAGTTGGCATGTGCCACTGACCATGACCACAAATGTATCCAATTGTCTTTTACATCTAATAATCATAATACGAGTCAACCAAGGTCGGAGTGTCCAATCACAATGCAGATGTACTAGGAATGATCTTGCAGGTTCAAACAAATTAGAATACTGGTGGCTCGGAATGGCTATTGTGCGCAATGCGTTGACAATGTTGGCATTAGCCACTGGCCATGACCACAAAGTTTACCAAGTGACTTTAACTTGTATGAATCGTAAGACGAGTCAACCACGGTCAGAGTGCCAGATCACAGTGCACATCTTATATGCATGACCTTGCATGTATAAAAAAGGAAAAAAAGTGGTGGCTTGGCACGCCTATTGTGCGCAATGCCTTGACCAAGTTGGCATGTGCCACTGACCATGACCACAAAGTATACCAAGTGACTTTATTTTCTACAAATCGTAACATGTGTCAGCTACTGTCAGAGTGCCCAATCACATTTCAGATGTACTAGGCATGACCTTACAGGAATAAACAAGGTAAAAAACCGGTGGCTTGGCACAACTATTGTGCGCAATGCCTTGACAAAGTTGGCATGTGCCACTGACCATGACCACAAAGTCTACCAAATACCCTAAACGGCTATGACTAACAACACGAGCCAGCCACGGTCAGAGTATCCGATCACAGTGCAGATGTACTAGGCATGATCTTACAGGTACAAACAAGGTAGACTACTGGTGGCTTGGTGTGGCTATTGTGCCCAATGCCTTGACAAAGCTGGCATATGCCACTGACAACGACCACAAATGTATCCAAGTGACTTTTACTTCTATTGATCATGACACGAGTCAGCCACGGTCAGAGTGACCAATCACAGTGCAGATGTACTAGGCATGATCTTGCAGGTACAAACAAGGTAGGATACTGGTGTCTCGGTGTGGCTATTTTGTGCAATGACTTGACAAAGTTGGCATGTGCCACTGACCATGACCACAAAGTTTACCAAGTGACTTTAACTTCTACAAATGGTAACACGAGTCAGCCACACTCAGAGTGCCCAAGCATAGTGCACATCTAATATGCATGACCTTGCAGGTATAAAGAAGGTAGAAAACTGGTGTCTTGGCACGGCTATTGTGGGCAATGTCTTGACAAAGTTGGCATGTGCCACTGACCATGACCACACTGTTTACCAAGTACCTTAAACGGCTACGTATCATAACACGCGTCACCCACGGTCAGAGTATCCAATCACTGTGCAGATGTACTAGGCATGATCTTAAAGGTACAAACAAGGTAGAATACTGGTGGCTTGGTGTGGCTATTATGCGGAATGCCTTGACAAAGTTGGCATAAGCCACTGACCATGACCACAAAGTATACCAAATGACTTCATTCCTACAAATCGTAACACGTGGCAGCTACAGTCAGAGTGCCCAATCACAGTTCCGATGTACTAGGCATGACCTTACAGGAATAAACAAGGTAAAAAACCGGTGGCTTGGTACGACTATTGTGCGCAATGCGTGGACAAAGTTGGCATGTGCCACTGACCATGACCATTAAGTCTACCAAGTACCTTAAACGGCTATGACTCCTAACACGAGTCAGCCACGGTCAGAGTGTCCAATCACAGTGCACATGTACTAGGCATGATCTTACAGGTACAAACAAGGTAGAATACTGGTGGCTCGGTGTGGCTATTGTGCGCAATGCCTTGACAAAGTTGGCATGTGCCACTGACCACGACCACAAATGTATTCAAGTGACTTTTAATTCTATTGATCATAACACGAGTCAGCCACAGTCAGAGTGACCAATCACAGTGGAGATGTACTAGGCATGATCTTGCAGGTACAAACAAGGTAGAATACTGTTGTCTCCGTGTCGCTATTTTGTGCAATTATTTGACAATGTTGGCATGTGCCACTGACCATGACCTCAAAGTTTACCAAGTGACCTTAACCTCTACGAATCGTAACACAAGTCAACCATGGTCAAAGTGCCCAATCACAGTGCACACCTAATATGCATGACCTTACAGGTATACACAATGTAAAGAACCGGTGGCTTGGCACGGCTATTGTGCGCAATGTCTTGACAAAGTTGGCATGTGCCACTGACCATGACCACAAAGTTTACCAAGTGACTTTAACTTCTACGAATTGTAACACGAGTCAGCCACATTCACAGTGCCCAATCATAGTGCACATCTAATATGCATGACCTTGCAGGTCTAAAGAAGGTCAAAAAATGGTGGCTTGGCACGGCTATTGTGCGCAATGTCTCGACAAAGCTGGCATGTGCCACTGACTATGACCACGCTGTTTACCAAGTACCTTTAACGGCTACGAATCATAACACGCGTCACCCACGGTCAGAGTGTCCAATCACTGTGCAGATGTACTAGGCATGATCTTGAAGGTGCAAACAAGGTAGAATACTGGTGGCTTGGTGTGGCTATTATGCAGAATGCCTTGACAAAGTTGGCATGTGCCACTGACAATGACCACAAAGTTTACCAAGTGACTTTAACTTCTACGAATTGTAACACGAGTCAACCACGGTCAGAGTGCCCAATCACAGTGCACATCTAATATGCATGACGTTGCAGGTATAAACAAGGTCAAAACGTGGTAGCTTGGCATGCCTATTGTGCGCAATGCATTGACAAAGTTGGCATGTGCCACTGACCATGACCACAAAGTTTACCAAGTGACTTTAACTTCTACGAATTGTAATACAAGTCAACCACGGTCAGAGTGCCCAATCACATTGCACATCTAATATGCATGACGTTGCAGGTATAAACAAGGTCAAAACGTGGTAGCTTGGCATGCCTATTGTGCGCAATGCATTGACAAAGTTGGCATGTGCCACTGACCATGACCACAAAGTCTACCAAGTGACTTTATCTTCCACAAAACGTAACACGAGTCAGCTACAGTCAGAGTGCCCAATCACGGTTCACATGTACTAGGCATGACCTTGTATTAATGAATAATATAAGGAACCGGTGGCTTGGCACGACGATTGTGCGCAATGCCTTGACAAAGTTGGCATGTGCCACTGACCATGACCACAAAGTTTACCAAGTACCTTAAACGGCTATGACTCATAGCACGAGTCAACCACGGTCAGAGTGTCCAATCACAGTGCAGATGTACTAGGCATGATATTGAAGGTGCAAACAGGGTAGAATACGGGTGGCTCGGTGTGGCTATTGTGCGCAATACCATGACAAAGTTGGCATGTGCCAATGACCATGACGACAAGTGTATCCAAGTGACTTTTACTTCTATTGATCATAACACGAGTCAGCCACGGTCAGAGTGTCCAATCACAGTGCAGATGTACTAGGCATGATCTTGCAGGTGCAAAAAAGGTAGAATACGGGTGGCTCGGTGTGACTATTGTGCGCAATGCCTTGACAAAGTTGGCATGTGCCACTGACCATGACCACAAAGTCTACCAAGTGACTTTATCTTCCACAAAACGTAACACGAGTCAGCTACAGTCAGAGTGCCCAATCACGGTTCACATGTACTAGGCATGACCTTGTATTAATGAATAATATAAGGAACCGGTGGCTTGGCACGACGATTGTGCGCAATGCCTTGAGAAAGTTGGCATGTGCCACTGACCATGACCACAAAGTCTACCAAGTGACTTTATCTTCCACAAAACGTAACACGAGTCAGCTACAGTCAGAGTGCCCAATCACGGTTCACATGTACTAGGCATGACCTTGTATTAATGAATAATATAAGGAACCGGTGGCTTGGCACGACGATTGTGCGCAATGCCTTGACAAAGTTGGCATGTGCCACTGACCATGAACACAAAGTTTACCAAGTGACTTTAACTTCTACAAATTGTAACACGAGTCAACCACGGTCAGAGTGCCCAATCACATTGCACATCTAATATGCATGACGTTGCAGGTATAAACAATGTCAAAACGTGGTAGCTTGGCATGCCTATTGTGCGCAATGCATTGACAAAGTTGGCATGTGCCATTGACCATGACCACAAAGTCTACCAAGTGACTTTATCTTCCACAAAACGTAACACGAGTCAGCTACAGTCAGAGTGCCCAATCACGGTTCACATGTACTAGGCATGACCTTGTTTTAATGAATAATATAAGGAACCGGTGGCTTGGCACGACGATTGTGCGCAATGCCTTGACAAAGTTGGCATGTGCCACTAACCATGACCACAAAGTTTACCAAGTACCTTAAACGGCTATGACTCATAGCACGAGTCAACCACGGTCAGAGTGTCCAATCACAGTGCAGATGTACTAGGCATGATCTTGCAGGTACAAACAAGGTAGAATACTGGTGGCTCGGTGTGGCTATTGTGCGCAATGCCTTGACAAAGTTGGCATGTGCCACTGACCATGACCACAAAGTTTACCAAGT
>SZWC01004812.1:28014-44144 GCA_023375785.1 Penium margaritaceum | reverse complement strand
AGTGCCCAATCACAGTGCACATCTAATATGCATGACCTTGGAGGTATAAACATTGTAAAAAACCGGTGGCTTGGCGCGGCAATTGTGCGCAATGCCTTGACAATGTTGGCATGTGCCACTGACCATGACCACAATGTTTACCAAGTGACCTTAACGTCTACGAATCGTAACACAAGTCAACCATGGTCAAAGTGCCCAATCACAGTGCACATCTAATATGCATGACCTTACAGGTATACACAAGGTAAAAAACCGGTGACTTGGCACGGCTATTGTGCGCAATGCCTTGACAAAGTTGGCATGTGCCACTGACCATGACCACAAAGTTTACCAAGTGACTTGAACTTCTACGAATCGTAACACGAGTCAGCCACATTCAGAGTGCCCAATCACAGTGCACGTCTAATATGCATGACCTTGCAGGTATAAAGAAGGTACAAAACCGTTGGCTTGGCACGGCTATTGTGCGCAATGCATTGACAAAGTTGGCATGTACCACTGACCATGACCACACTGTTTACCGAGTACCTTAAACGGCCATGAATCATAACACGCGTCACCCACGGTCAGAGTTTCCAATCACAGTGCAGATGTACTAGGCATGATCTTGAAGGTACAAAAAAGGTGGAATACTGGTGGCTCGGTGTGGCTATTGTGCGCAATGCCTTGACAAAGTTGGCATGTGCCACTGACCATGACCACAAAGTTTACCAAGTCCATTAAACGGCTATGAAAAATAACACGAGTCAGCCACGGTCAGAGTGTCCAATCACAGTGCAGATATACTGGGCATGACCTTACAGGTAAAAAAAAGGTAGAATACTGGTGGTTCGGTGTGGCTATTGTGCGCAATGCCTTGACAAAGTTGGCATGTGCCACTGACCATGACCACAAAGTTTACCATGTGACTCTAACTTCTACAAATTGTAACACAAGTCAGCCACTGTCAGAGTGCCCAATCACAGTGCACATCTAATATGCATGACCTTGCAGGTATACACAAGGAAAAAAACTGGTGGCTTGGCACGGCTGTTGTGCACAATGCCTTTACAAAGTTGGCATGTGCCACTGACCATGACCACAAAGTTTACCAAGTGACTTTAACTTATACGAATCGTAACACGAGCCTGCCATATTCAGAGTGCCCAATCACAGTGCACATTTAATATGCATGACCTTGCAGGTATAATGAAGGTAAAACACTGGTGGCTTGGCACGGCTATTGTGCGGAATACCTTGACAAAGTTGGCATGCGCCACTGACCATGACCACACTGTTTACCAAGTACCTTAAACGGCTATGAATCATCACACGCGTCACCCACGGTCAGAGTGTCCAATCACAGTGCAAATGTACTAGGCATGATCTTGAAGGTACAAACAAGGTAGAATACTGGTGGCTCGGTGTGGCTATTGTGCGCAATGCCTTGACAAAGTTGGCATGTGCCACTGACCATGATCACAAAGTTTACCAAGTGACTTCAACTTCTACGAATCGTAACACGAGTCAGCCACAGTCAGAGTGTCCAATCATAGTACACGTCTAATATGAATGACTTTGCTGGTATAAACAAGGTAAAAAACTGGTGGCTTGGCAGGGCTATTGTGCGCAATGCCTTGACAAAGTTGGCATGTGCCACGGACCATGACCACGAAGTTTACCAAGTGACGTTTACGTCTATTGATCATAACACGAGTCAGCCACGGTCAGAGTGTCCAATCACAGTGCAGATGAATGAGGCATGATCTTGCAGGTGCAAACAAGGTAAAACATCTGTGTCTTGGTGTGGCTACTGTGCGCAATGCCTTGACAAAGTTGGCATGTGCCACTGACCATGACCACAAAGCTTACCAAGTGACTTTAACTTCTACGAATCGTAACACGAGTCAGCCATGGTCACAGTGCCCAATCACAGTGCACATCTAACATGCATGAACTTTCAGGTATAAGCAAGGTAGAAAACCGGTGGTTTGGCACGGCCATTGTGCGCAATGCCTTGACAAAGTTGGCATGTGCCACTGACCATGACCACACTGTTAACCAAGTACCTTAAACGGCTACGAATCATAACACGCGTCACCCACGGTCAGAGTGTCCAATCACANCCACTGACTATGACCACAAAGTCTACCAAGTGACTTTAACGTCTACGAATTGTAACACGAGTCAGCCACATTCAGAGTGTCCAATCACAGTGCACATCTAATATGCATGACCTTGCAGGTATAAAGAAGGGAAAAAACTGGTGGCTTGGCACGGCTATTGTGCGCAATGCCTTGACAAAGTTGGCATGTGCCACTGACCATGACCACACTGTTAACCAAGTACCTTAAACGGCTACGAATCATAACACGCGTCACCCACGGTCAGAGTGTCCAATCACAGTGCAGATGTAATAGGCATGATCTTGAAGGTGCAAACAAGGTAGAATACTGGTGGTTCAGTGTGGCTATTGTGCGCAATGCCTTGACAAAGTTGGCATGTGCCACTGACCATGATCACAGAATTTACCAAGTGACTTTAACTTCTATGAATCGTAAGACGAGTCAGCCACGGTCAGAGTACCCAATCATAGTACACATCTAATATGCATGACCTTGCTGGTATAAGCAAGGTAAAAAACCGGTGGCTTGGCATGGCTATTGTGCGCAATGCCTTGACAAAGTTGGCATGTGCCACTGACCATGACCACAAATTTTACCAAGTACATTAAAGGGCTATGAATTATAACACGAGTCAGCCACTTTTAGGGTGTCCAATCACAGTACATATATACTGGGCATGACCTTATAGGTATGAACAAGGTAGAATACTGGAGGCTCAGTGTGGCTATTGTGTGCAATGCCTTGACAAATTGGCATGTGCCACTGACCATGATCACAACGTTTACCAAGTAGCTTTAACTTCTATGAATCGTAACACAAGTCAGCCACGGTCAGGGTGCCCAATCACAGTGCACATCTAATATGCATGACCTTGCAGGTATTCACAAGGTAAAAAACCGGTGGCTTCGGACGGCTATTGTGCGCAATACCTTGACAAAGTTGGCATGTGCCACTGACCATGACCACAGAGTTTACCAAGTGACTTTAACTTCTACGAATCGTAACACGAGTCAGCCACATTCAGAGTGCCCAATCACAGAGCACATCTAATATGCATTATCTTGCAGGTATAAAGAAGGTAGAAAACCGGTGGCTTGGCACCGCTATTGTGCGCAATGCCTTGACAAAGTTGGCATGTGCCACTGACCATGACCACACTGTTTACCAAGTACCTTAAACGGCTATGAATCATAACACGCGTCACCCACGGTCAGAGTGTCCAATCACAGTGCAGATGTACTAGGCATGATCTTGAAGGTGCAAACAAGGTAGAAAACCAGTGGCTTGGTGTGGCTATTATGCGCAATGCTATGACAAAATTGGCATGTGCCACTAACCATGATCACAACGTTTACCAAGTGACTTTAACTTCTACGAATCGCAACACGAGTCAGCCACGGTCAGAGTGCCCAATCATAGTACAAATGTAATATGCATGACCTTGCAAGTATAAACAAGGTAAAAAACCGGTGGCTCGGCACGGCTATTGTGCGCAATGCCTTGAAAAAATTGGCCTGTGCCACTGACCATGACCACAAAGTTTACCAAGTACCTTAAACGGCTAGGAATCATAACACGTGTCAGCCACGGTCAGAGTGTCTAATCTCAGTACAGATATACTGGGCATGACCTTACAGGTATAATCAAGGTAAAATACTGGTGGCTCGGTGTGGCTATTGTGTGCAATGCCTTGACAAAGTTGGCATGTGCCACTGACCATGACCACAAGTGTATACAAGTGACGTTTACTTTTATTGATCATAACATGAGTCAGCCACGGTCAGGGTGTCAAATCACAGTGCAGATATACTATGCATGATCTTGCAGGTGCAAACAATATAGAATGGTGGTGTCTCGGTGTGGCTATTGTGCGCAATGCCTTGACAAAGTTGGCATGTGCCACTGACTATGACCACAAAGTTTACCAAGTGACTTTAACTTTTACAAATCGTAACACGAGTCAGCCTCGGTCAGAGTGCCCAATCACAGTGCACATCTAATATGCATGACCTCGCAGGTATAAACAAGTTTAAAAACCGGTGGCTTGGCACGGCTATTGTGCGCAATGCCTTGACAAAGTTGGCATGTGCCACTGACCATGACCACAAAGTTTACCAAGTGACTTTAACATCTACGAATCGTAACACAAGTCAGCCACAGTCAGAGTGCCCAATTACAGTTTAGATGTGCTAGGCATGACCTTGCAGGTATAAACAAAGTACAAAACTTGTGTCTTGGCACGACTATTGTGCGCAATGCCTTCACAAAGTTGGTATGTGCCACTGACCATGTCCACAAAGTTTACAAAAACTTTAAACAGCTATGACTCAAAACACGAGTCAGCCACAGTCAGAGTGTCCAACGACAGTGCAGATGTACTAGGCATGACCTTGCAGATACAAACAAGGTAGAATACTGGTTGCTCAGTGTTACTATTGTGCGCAATGCCCTGACAAAGTTGGCATGTGCCACTGACCATGACCACAAATGTATCAAAGTGACTTTTACTTCTATTGATCATAACACGAGTCAGCCACGGTCAGAGTGTCCAATCACAGTGCAGATGTACTAGGAATGATCTTGCAGGTACAAACAAGGTAGAATACTGGTGTCTTTGTGTGGCTATTGTGCGCAATGACTTGACAATGTTGGCATGTGCCACTGACCATGACCACAACGTCTACGAGTCGTAACACAAGTCAGCCACAGTCAAAGTGCCCAATCACAGTGCACATCTAATATGCATCACCTTGCAGGTATAAACAAGGTAAAATACCGGTGACTTGACACGGCTATTGTACGCAATGCCTTGACAAAGTTGGCATGTGCCACTGACCACGACCACAAAGTTTACCAAGTACCTTAAACGGCTATGAATCATAACACGAGTCAGCCACGGTCAGAGTGTCCAATCACAGTGCAGATGTACTAGGAATGATCTTGCAGGTACAAACAAGGTAGAATACTGGTGTCTTTGTGTGGCTATTGTGCGCAATGACTTGACAAAGTTGGCATGTGCCACTGACCATGACCAGGCTCTTTACCAAGTACCTTAAACGGCTATGAATCATAACACGCGTCACCTACGATCAGAGTGTCCAATCACAGTGCACATGTGTCACGCACAATTCCACCGCAGCTCCGCAGCAGAGATTCCCCGCGGAAGAGGGAGTTGTTTCCGCCTCAGATCCGCGCAGGGATGCTGGCTCCCGCGGCCGCGGTTGAGCGAAGGGATGGCGCGGAATCAAGAAGAGCTGGGAATGGAATGCCCACAGGAAGGCCGCCGCGGACCAACACAACTCGTCTGCGGCGGACTCTCTAACCCAGGTACCTAGGGGAAGGCGGGACGAGAAGGCGGGAAGATCAGCGGTGCAGAGAGAACAGAGGCAAGCCACGGAAGGATCCGCGGTCACTGACAGGGCGTACAGACTGAACAGCGGAGGAACCGAGCATTCGCGGGAGAAGCGTCCAATCAGCATTAGGAACCCAGCATCAATCACGGAGAAGTTTGGGGGGACGCACCGCGAAGAACGAATATTCAAGGAAAAACACGAAGAACCGCGTGCGCGAGCCGCGCATGAAGAAAGTAGCTAACAAAAGACAAGCAGTGTGTGTGTGTGAGACCCGCGGTGCGTAGTCGCGCCGCGTGGAATCCAGGGAGAAGGAAGAAGAATGATACGAGAGGGATGAGACCGCCGGTGTGTAGACACGCCGCGTGGAGTCCCGAGTAGAAAAGGGCTCCACTAGCAGTAGCACAACCAGAACTCAGACTCGCTTGCCGTCTGAGTGACTCATGTACTCCGCATTCAAGTTTGATCTAAGACATTCGCCTACTTCTACTCCCGTCCATCGCCCTCTTGCATTCCATTGCTCCTGAGCTTGATCTGCGGATTGTGGTCCGATTGCGTCAAGGACCAAAAGTCCGAGTGCGGTGAGCGTGGACAGTTCTTTGCTCTTTGACAACAGAACTACACATGACCTTTAGATCAGTCGTTGATGTCGGCGGCCAGCTTTGTGCATCAGGATACCGGGCAACGGCAGCAGCAGCCATCAGCGCGGTGCTTTTTGCCACGCCGGGCCGCAACCTACGCGGGGAGCAGGGACGCCTCACCGGCGCTGTCTCGCACACCAGTCTGCTCCTCACCAGGCCCCGACCTGCTCATCCAGCACCAGCGAGTCACCGATTGGTTGGAGCAGTTGCACTGGCGCCGCATCATGGATGCACTTGGCGATCACGCGGAGGTGGAAACCATCTGCGGGACCGACAGCCATGGATCAGCCCCGCGTCAACAGGGACTGGAGGGGCAGCAGAATGTGTCACCCGGGGCGCAGTTGTTCTCCGACATACCACCTTCACTGGAGGAATCCTCCGGTGGTGGAGAGCTCGAAGCTTATCGCAGACTGGTGTACCGGCGCCGTGGCGGGCAGCAGCAGATCACTGGCGGAATGGAATCGCAGCCCGCGCTCCTAACCCATCCGCAACCCTTGCCGTTGAGTCCCGAGGATTCAGGGATCCCCGAGGCACCAACATCGAACGAGCAGCAGATCTCTGCGCAACTGCAGCAGGTGGGATCATCAGCCCCTGCCTTTGGGACGCCACAAGACGTGGAGCTTCCACCGCAGCTTCCCGGGGAAACCCAGGGCATCCCTGCCACGGAACCACCTGGACCTGGGCCACAGCAGCAGATGGTCACATCGACGCAACCCACAGGAACCATACAGATGGGAATGCCCATGTCCGCGCAAGCGTCGGGAGCTGCGCAGCCACCAATAAACCAGCTTCCCGTGAGCCAGGTGCCTCTGGCCATGGGAATGACCGCGGCAGGGGTGACCGCACAACTACAGACGGTTGGAGTGCCGCAGCTGCCGAGGTGCTCACTGCAGCAACACATGGGAGGCCAACAAGTAGGGGCAGCGCCACCGCTACCCGCGCTGCAAGTGACGATGCCACAGCCGAGCCTGGGCACCCTGCCTACCGCGGCGCACCCGCAGCACTCTACACCAAATGCACCACCAGAGCAGCAGGTGATGGTCAATACCATGCCAACCGGAACTATGCCACACGTGCCTGCGGCGGGATTGCAACAGCTGGCCCATCCACCACAGCAGCTGATGATGCAAGTAGGGATGACGACGTGGCCTACCGCAAGCGCGCAGCACAATCAACAGATGACCCCGCCTGGAGGGAAAACAACCCATCAGGGAAGCCTGGGCCAGCCCCCACTGCAGCAGACGTTCAGAGGCGGAGCCCAGCCGATTCCCATGACGCAGCCTCGCGCGGTCATACCACCCCTGTGGGTGGCCCAGCCACAGCAGCAGGCGATCCCAACACCAACGAGAACGCTGCCGCAGACGACGATGACCAATTTGGCACCGCAACCACCCATGCCCGCCTATCAGCAGATTCCCCATCAGCAGCTTGCGGGGCCCACGTCACTCGGAGCAACCCCTCAGACCTTGATGCCCTTGTCACAGCCCAATGCACAGAACCATCTGTATTTGACCCCGCACCAGCCTCAAGGGAATCCGCACGTGACTACCAACACAGGACCAGCGGGTCCTCTCCGTTCCGCGGTTGTAGTCCCAACCACTCAAACATACTGGGTGCCCCAGGCAGCGACGCTACCGATACAGGGAACCCAGATTCTGCCGCCTGGGACGGCATTCGTCTCCACTCCCTACACCGCCTCAGCACCCACTCCCTCTTCCTGATACATGCCTCTCCCACCCACACAAGCAAACCTTCATATGCCCGCGGGGCAACCTCAGATGTCGATCCCTCTAACTGGATACTCCGCGGCCCCCACTGCAACCACACCCACCCCACATGCTGTGACTGCATTGACGACTAACCGCAGCACTGTCCCGCAGCTGCAGTACATCCGCTCTGAGCCAGCCCATATTCCCCGGCTGGACTCCTTCAAAGGCACCCCGGAGGAAGACCCCTGGGTCTGGCTCAAGCAGATCACCCTTTATACCAGCATCGACCGAATTCTGCCTGATCTTTTCCTCGCCACCGCAGAACTGCACCTACAAGGCGCCGCAGCGGATTGGTACAATGCACGCGCACCCTTCCCGTCTTTCGAGGAGTTTGGCAATGCACTCATCGAACGCTTCAAACTTCTGACCAAGGAGGAAGCACTGTGGAAGATCGAGAAGGAGGTCATGCGCAAGGAGGATGATATCCGCAGGTTCTTGGATCAGTTCTTGACCTGGGCTTCGGTGGCCAAGAATCCGCAGAGAGAAGGATTGCCGCTGTGGGTCCTGCTGCAGAACCTCATTCGCGCACTTCCGGATGAGATTAGCAGCCTCATGATCGCTGACCGATATCTGTCCCTTCAAGACGCGGTACGGGACGCTACGGCCATTTTCACACGACAACGGTCAACCAGACAATACCAAGGCGGGGACACCCCTGCACCCTCATCTGCACACGCTCCGCCTCCGTAGCAGCCGAAGCCGAAAGCTTGCTACACCTGCCAGAGCCTGGAACACATTGCTCGGGACTGCCCTCGCAAGCGACAAATGGCTCCGCGTCCTGAGCCAGCTTCCCAGGATCCCATGGCCCAGCAATGGCAGCAATACTACAACCAGGCATGGACGGGCCAGCAACAGTAGCATCAGCGGCAGCAACAACAGCAGCTGCAGCCACCGCTTCCACCCCCCACTGGGCAAGACTCCGCGACTCAGACAACGGGTCAAGGTATCTTGCCAAACCCGCCACCGAATCCTGCGGCCGGCGCTCGCAACGTGAAGCTGGGGTTACGTATGGCAGAGGATGAGACTACTAAAGTGGCACCAACGCCTGAGGAGACTGAACTCATCACGCGAGCCCGTCAAGTTCAGCTCCGCGGATGGGATCTGCAGGAGGCCGCAAAGCTCCAGGATGACCTGCGGCGACGAGCGGAAGCCGCTGAAGCCCGGCTGCAGGAGGCCGTCGCCGCCCGCTCCGTGCGCCAAACGGACAAGCGCCGCTCCACGAACCCCACGCCCGCGGCGTACCCAGCCGCCGCGACTGCCTCACCCACACCTTATCCCACCTCCACACTTACAGCTGATTCCGCGGATCCTGTGGACAAGCTCTTTACTACCCCCATCGCCTCCGTCAACTTCTTTGACTTCCTCCGCCTCCATCCCGAACTGGCTCCGCGGCTCCGAGAGGAATTCAACCGGGCTAATCATCGCCTCCAGACCGTCGGTATCTCCCTCGCCTGCACCACTCCGCCCAACGGCACCCAGAACACCTAGCGGATGATAGCAGAGGCCCCTCCCGCGCTAACCACAGAGGAAATGGATTGGGGCTGGGCACCACAGCCTCTGGAGCCACCTCGCCGCGATGACCGCCATTATGAGGTGGCCTGTTGCGTAGTCTGGATCTGTGGTCGTAAGTTCCTGGCCATCATCGACACCGGGGCTACCCATACCACTGTGGCCATCCGTGTCCTCTGCCTCGTTGGGTGGGCGGACCGCATCCTCATGACACGGCGACTGTTCAGCAACTCCGCAGGCGGCATGGATTACGGAGATGGTGAAGTGTTGGGACTACCCTTGCAGGTGGGTACTCTGCACGAACCGATGGATGTCCAAGTGACACAGGCTCGGACCTACGACGTCCTCCTGGGTATGGACTATCTTCTTCCGCGCCAGGGCAATCTCCTGTTCTCACTCGGCGTCATGCAACTCACCTCCGCCTCGGGCACGAAAGAGTACGCCCTCATCACGGTGGGGGACCGCGCGACGGTGCCAGTCTCCAACACCTCACCTTTTTCCCTCTCAGATGGGGCACAGGAAGATGCGCGTGCCCGTTCCTCAGCAGAGCCCATCCTCGATGCAGAACAAATGCCTGTTGCGGAGTGGCGTGAACATTCCGCGGACAACGCAGAACCGGGGGTGCGAGCAAACCTTCTGGGACTCTGGCAGCAGAGCGAACAAGCGTTTGGACAGGGCCTTCCCCTGGACGAAGACGATGACTTCTACCCCATCCGCGAGCAGCTGCTGCCCCCACCCCCGCGATGGAATCACATAATGCACCCCCGCCTCTCCGCCGCCCAGAAGCAGGACTTCAGGGACCTACTTGATTCATTCGCTGACATCTTTGCTGGTTACGCGACAGACCTGGGTGCTGTCAATACATCCCATGTCATCAACACTGGTACGGCAACCGCTATCAAGCAGAAAGTCCGGCGGATTCTCCCGGATCAGGAACAAATCATCAGTGAGGGCCTCGCGGAATTGAAGGCGCAGGGTGTGATTGTTCCCGCTGTCAGCCCCTGGCGGGCTAATTTGGTCATCGTCGGGAAGCCGGATGGCTCCAAACGCTTCTGCGTCGACTTCCGCGACCTGAACCGCGTCACGGAAGAGGATGCCTACCCCATGCCGCTGATTGTCGATATTCAAGAACGTCAGCAGGGGCGCGGATGGTTTGCCAAACTGGACGTCAAAGCGGCCTTCCATGCCGTCCCAATGCACCCGGATTCCATGGCCAAGACGGCCTTTGTCACCCCCGACGGCCTCTACGCCTTTACCCGCATGCCTTTCGGCCTCCGCAATGCCAGCGCCACGTTCCAGCGCGTCATGGATTNGAAGCCGGATGGCTCCAAACGATTCAGCGTCAACTTCTGCGACCTGAACCGCGTCACGGAAGAGGATGCCTACCCCATGCCGCTGATTGTCGATATTCAAGAACGTCAGCAGGGGCGCGGATGGTTTGCCAAACTGGACGTCAAAGCGGCCTTCCATGCCGTCCCAATGCACCCGGATTCCATGGCCAAGACGGCCTTTGTCACCCCCGACGGCCTCTACGCCTTTACCCGCATGCCTTTCGGCCTCCGCAATGCCAGCGCCACGTTCCAGCGCGTCATGGATTCTTCCCTCCGCGGGATCCCCAACGTTAGCTGCTACATCGACGATATCATGGTCGCGGCCCACTGCTTCGCGGATCTCTTCTCCTCCCTCACCGCTGTCTTCTCCGCACTTCGTGCTGCGAACCTCAAGCTCAAGGCAGCTAAGTGCTCCATCGGAGCCGCGGACATGGAATTTTTGGGCTTTGTCATGAGCGCCGACGGCATCAAGACCGACCCCGCTAAGATTGCAGCCGTTCAGGAATGGCGTCAACCCACAACCGCGGGACAGGTCAAGATCTTCCTCGGCTTCGTCTCCTTCTACCGCAAGTTCGTTCGTGACCACGCACGCATCATCCGTCCGCTGCAACAGCTCACCCATCAGGACATCCCCTTCGACTGGACTCCGGAATGCGCCGCTGCATGGGTAGAAATCAAACATCGGCTGGTCACTGTCCCCATGCTCGAATTCCCTGAATTCACCCTCCCCTTCTCCATCACCACCTACTGGTCGCGGGACGGCCTTGGCGCGGTGTTGTCCCAATCGGTACAGGAGCCAATCCAGCGGGTAATTGCCTATGCCACCCGCGCCCTCACGGATGGGGAGCGGAACTATCCTCCGGTGAAGGGCGAGTGCTTGGCGGTGCTATGGGCCCTCCAGCACTTCCGCGACTACATTAAGAATGGCAAGCTCTTCACTGTTCTCACTGATCATCAAGCATTACAGTGGCTCCTGACGACGCAAAACCATGAGGGTATCTTGGCCAAGTGGGCCCTCCTCCTGCAAGGGTACAACATGAAAATCAAATATCAGCCAGCCCTGGCCAACCGCAACGCCAATGCCCTCAGCCGCCTTCCCTGCGCGGACTGGCCGCACCCAGGTGATCCGCATGATGCTTCTCCTGAGCCCTCTGATGCAGGTCTACCTGTCCCCGCGGATGTCGAGCCTCAGTGGGAGGGTGTCGCTTGGGAGTTCACGGACAAGGAATCCGCGGCTGCATACCAGCTCTTATACGAGCTGGATGCCTCTGATTACCCCGATACCACGGAAACCCTCCCAGCTCTTCCTGAGAGCCTCCAGCTTGCCCGCCGCTACAACCCCACCATCCGTGGCTGGACGCTCGAAGACATTGCGGCACACATTCCCCCTCGCTCTTCCCTACCCGGATCCCAGCGGACCCCCTCCGCTGTATTGGTGAACACTACTCCTGCACCACCACCCCCTGCCTCCCCACTCCTCGATACGCGCCACACCGTGCAGGTGTGTGATGTCCGCACCTATGACATGCTCCTTGCGGCGGACTGGCTCGCGCCGCACCAAGCGGATGTATTACTCGGTGCCGGCATCCTCAGTCTCATTTCCAGTTCCGGCACTCGTTCCTTTACTCCACTCTTCACCTCACCTCGACCCGCCCTCTGCCCGCCTCTTCTCACCTCCGACTCAGATCCTACTGGTGCTCGACACACTCGCCGGGTCATGCGCAGCTCGGCTCCCATCCGCAGCACCCACGACATGGCCCGCCGGCAAGGCACGGGGTCCGCGCCTTTGTCACGGGGGGGTGAACCTTCCCGACGTCAGCCGCGTCGCCCTGCTCTCAACACGAACACAGGACACCAACCGACACGGACGCCGACACCACCAGCAGCCACACCGCGGACGGGGTCCACGACGAGAATACCACGCGCGGCCGCGGAAGGCGCATCCCGACTCAACCCTGTGGCAGGAACACCCCCAACACCAGTAACAGCTACACCAGCAGGGCCTGCAGCCTCACCGCGGCTCAGCCTCGTCACAGGGACAACCCCGACACGAACCCCACCAACGATGGCAGCAAACCTGTTACGGTCCAGCTCCGCGGAACAAACACCAGTACAAACCACGCCACATACGGCAAGGTCGACAGGCTCGTCGCAGCAGAGCCCGGCTATGAAAACACCTCCAACGCGGACCTTCCGGCGTGTGGAGCCCGCAGCAGAAGCATCGCAGGGCACAGCTGGAGGAGCTGCCACGCCGACACCCAGCCCGCAAGACAAAGCCCAGATACTAACCGCCCCAGTTCCTTCCGCGGCAGCAACGGCGCTCTCCCACTCGCCACCGACCTCACGGGGCAGCCCAACCCGGCAATCCGTGCGCCTCCTCCTGGGTGCAGGAACGGTAATGGAAGGAGCACAAACCTACCTTGAAGAGAGCTTTGGAGACAGCGGAGAGCAGCCCAAGACAGCTTTGTTGCTGGAAACTGTGAGCAGCGTCATGCTCCAATTGCTGGCGGAAGTCCCGGAGGTGATCCGCGCGGAATTCACGGATTCATTGTTTGGCAAGATGTGGCAGGTGGTGCTGAAGGGAGCGGCAACGGGAGCGCTAGCCTTGGGACTACACGAAAGGCAGGTGCAATTGCTGGAGACAGCAGGAGCAGAACGCCTTGTCTTGGCACTAAGGGATATCTTAAGCATCAACCCAAGGCTGGCAAGTGATATGACAGGGGTTGCGGAGCTCCTGGATACCGTACAGTCAGATCCATCGTTGGAGGCCGCCCGCGTGTGGTGGACCAGGGTGCGGAAAGACCAGCGCAGCAGTCCAGAAAAGCGATACGCACATTTGCTCCAGGAAAGGGCCAGAGCCCTCATCCTCTACCAGCTGAACGACCAGACACCAGGATCGGCGGAGGCCCCACGACGAAGGTCCGCAGCGGATGAGTGGAGGTGGGGATACTTGCTCAACCTCGCCTACGCTAGGTGGAGCACCCAGTATCCGCAAGAGGAGCAGTCGCGGATGGCCGATACTCAGGTGCCCGAGGGACAGTGNTCAACCCAAGGCTGGCAAGTGATATGACAGGGGTTGCGGAGCTCCTGGATACCGTACAGTCAGATCCATCGTTGGAGGCCGCCCGCGTGTGGTGGACCAGGGTGCGGAAAGACCAGCGCAGCAGTCCAGAAAAGCGATACGCACATTTGCTCCAGGAAAGGGCCAGAGCCCTCATCCTCTACCAGCTGAACGACCAGACACCAGGATCGGCGGAGGCCCCACGACGAAGGTCCGCAGCGGATGAGTGGAGGTGGGGATACTTGCTCAACCTCGCCTACGCTAGGTGGAGCACTCAGTATCCGCAAGAGGAGCAGTCGCGGATGGCCGATACTCAGGTGCCCGAGGGACAGTGGATGGCGGCTATGGAGAAGTGCTGGAGGCTGACGTTGCAAAACATTCCATGCACCAGAATTGCAGCAGCGGTTGCAGGAGGGCTATGGACCGCAGTGCAAGGACAGAAGCTTCAGCTCAGGGAGGAGGAAGTGCGACACTGGGCTAAGGAGGCGGCTGAGATATGCCGAGAAGAGAAAAGCAGGCGAGATGCGGAAGTGGACGAGGCACGAGAATATGCCCAACCTACTCCTCAACTGCAGCGGATGCAAGAACGCTTACGGAAGGCGTGGGAGGAAGACCCAGCCGAAACCGAGCGGGCTGCCGCGGAGCCTGCGGTGGCAGAAACTCGAGCGGCCCAGGGACGGGAGGCGGCGGATGAGGCAGATAAAGGAGCTGCGGAGCAGCTCATGAGGGAAATCGCGGTGGAGGCAGAAGCGGTGGCAGCAGCAGCGGAAGCAGAGGCAGCCGCGGCGGCAGGAGTAGAGGTAGCGGTGGCGCCAACGGGGAGGGCAGCAGCAGCGGTGACGGAGGCAAATGCCAGTGCAGCACAGGCAGCAGTGGCCACACAAGTAGCGGTAGAGGCAGCCGGAGCTGGAATAGGTGGCACCGCGGTAGAGACCTCAGAAAGAATGGCCTTCGCTAGAGCAGCAGAGGGGAGGCAGACGACAGACGAGCACAGAGATGACGCCAAGCGCCACCGCCCGGAGCCATCTGCTGGCTCCCTCCGGCGGAAGGCCCAACTCAGGGCCCAGGTGGCAACGGTGATGAAGAAAGCTGCGGCGACGGTCAGCCAAACGAGAGCAGCAGCACCGGCGGCGGATACCGGCCGAGGCAAGGAGCCGAAGCTGACTCTCCCAGGGACAACTACTCCCGCCCCAAAAGGGAAGAGGAAGGCGGGTGCGGCAGCGGTCGCGGAGCCAAGGCGGAAAAAGCAGGCTCGCACACAAGAAGGCTCCAGTGCGAGTGTTACCCCTGAGCAGCTGGCACAGGTCCAGCGGGACGCAGCACAAGCGGCGGAACTCCTGATGGCAGTCTTCCGAAAAATCCAGCTACCCGTGGAAATGGTACCTGCTCCGCTACGCCCAGCCTTGGGAGGAACAACTGCGACTGACGTCCGCGGAGAGGCCGATCGAAAGGGGCGTGCAGAGAAAGAGGCGACGGTGGTGGTGGTCTCAGAGATCAGTGAGTCCCCAGGGGAGTCAGAAGAGGGGCAGCCCATCACACAAAGCCGGGGGCTGCTGCGAGCCCCGGGCGTGGCCCCGCAGCAGAAGGAGGAAGTGATCGAGCTGCACCGCGCTAGTGGACGCGGCAGACGCCCAAGTGGACTCACTGAGACAAGGCTGCGGGACCAGTGGGATGAAGGAGAGCTCCGGGCAGTCGGGATTCTCCGGCTGTTTCCTGCACCCGATTCATGGGACAGGGAGCCACCAGTGTATGATGAAGACAACCGCAAGAAGCTTGAGGCAATGAGAGCGGAGCAGGATGAGCGGCGAGCACGTGGACTTCCGGCAAGGGCGCCAGAGACAAAGCGCAAACCAGGGGAAGTGGTGGTAGAGAAGGCAGGAAGAATGGGGCCCGTGGAAACGCAGGATTGGCGCATCTGGCAGACTGCTCATATCCTGCTCCGCGCTAGCAGCAAGGAACAGCAGAAGGTGGAGGCGCAGAAGGTCTACGCGGATCTGGAAACACGGCTGGGCGTAGAATTTGATCGGAGGAAAAAGGACGACCTGGCTCGTCTGTGTGAGCATTACGCGTGGGAGGATGGCCGCCTCTGGAAAACTACTCCGCGCGTCCTATGGGTGCCACCGCCCACGCTACAGAAGGCAATGGTGGAGGCCTACCATCGACATCATCACACCGGCATGCAGACGTTGAAAGACCGCCTGACACCCATCATCCATGTACCGAATCTGGCGGCCCTCATCAAGGAGGTGGTGCAACACTGCCCTCCCTGCGAGCGAGCGCGGAAAACCACACCGCGGGACCAGCCGATGTTCCGACCCTCCCCCATTGGTGAGCCACTCGAGAAGATCATCATCGACTTCCACG
>SZWC01004812.1:6649-27401 GCA_023375785.1 Penium margaritaceum | reverse complement strand
AGTTGGACAGAAACACTGAAGAAGACGGCACACTTCATCAACACAACACCCAGCCGCGCAACCTCCTTCTCACCCCACATGCTGCTCCTTGGGCAGCCCCCACGAGCTGCGCTGGGCATGCCGCAGAAGCCGCTGAGGCTACCACTTGAAGACGAGGAACAGGGACAGCGCACGGAGGAGGAACGGGACAAGGAGGTCGCAGAATGGTTCCGCGAGCGCTGTGAAAGAACGCGGGCCATGAGAGTAGAGGCGCGGTTGAGGGGCTCAGTCGCTGCGTGGCGCGGATGCGATGCAGCCAACCGACGGCTGAACCACGGGCCTATCAAAGAAGGCCACTTGGTGTACCTCCGCCCCTTCCCTAATGCGGGGCGGGAGGCAGGAGAGCCGCGAGAGGTGTATCGCGTGGCAAGCGTCGAGGCGGGGCAAGTGTGGTTGGAGGGGCCGGAGGGGTTCAGCGATCGCAGTTACCCAGCCACGGAGTTCGTGCTGTTGCCACCAGCATGGCAAACGCATATCCCCGGGACAGGAGGCCGCCTGCCGCCTCTAGGACAGCGGAATGGCTCACGGGGCTGGCGAGCAGAGGAGGTGCTGGACGTTTGCGAGGAACAGGTGTTGCGGCATGAGCAGGAGTGGAGCCAGGAGCCGGAGGAGGTGGAGGAGGAGGAGTCCGATGTCCGCGAAATCTCCGCGGAGGAGGCACAGAACAAGCCACGGCAAGAGCAGCCGCGGCAGGAACGGCAGCCGGAGCAGAGGAAACAGCAGGAGCGGAAGAAAGAAGGAGAACCCGCAGACAGGCTCGAGCGACAGCTTGAGCAAGCCTCGGCAGAAGTGACCCAGCGGTCAAATCAGGAGGCAACGCGTACTGCAGCGCCGATGAGCCCCAAGACTCTAGCCAGCTACACCGGCCCATGTGTGTGGTGCGGAGAAAGTCTCCCGGCCGAACTACGCCTGAAGGTGGTGTGCCGAGTGTGTGGAAAACCAGCACATCAGTACGCCGGTGGGGCCTCCAAGACCTGCATCGGACTGAACCGCACCTGCTTGCGATGCCTGAAGGNGCGCATCTGGCAGACTGCTCATATCCTGCTCCGCGCTAGCAGCAAGGAACAGCAGAAGGTGGAGGCGCAGAAGGTCTACGCGGATCTGGAAACACGGCTGGGCGTAGAATTTGATCGGAGGAAAAAGGACGACCTGGCTCGTCTGTGTGAGCATTACGCGTGGGAGGATGGCCGCCTCTGGAAAACTACTCCGCGCGTCCTATGGGTGCCACCGCCCACGCTACAGAAGGCAATGGTGGAGGCCTACCATCGACATCATCACACCGGCATGCAGACGTTGAAAGACCGCCTGACACCCATCATCCATGTACCGAATCTGGCGGCCCTCATCAAGGAGGTGGTGCAACACTGCCCTCCCTGCGAGCGAGCGCGGAAAACCACACCGCGGGACCAGCCGATGTTCCGACCCTCCCCCATTGGTGAGCCACTCGAGAAGATCATCATCGACTTCCACGACCCCCGGGCACACCGCGACCAAGGGAACCGATACTGGATTGTCGCGGTGTGCCACTTCACCAAGTACATCTGGGTCCGCGCTGTGTCCAACAAGAGCTCCGCCACTGCGGCAAAGTTCATCCGCGAAGAGATCTTTTACCGCTTTGGTGGATGCAGCGTGGTACACAGCGGCAACAGCACCGAATTCATGGGGGCCTTCAGACAGGAGCTGGAAGAGTGGGGGGTCCGCCATGTACACTCCGGACGGTACAGGCCAGAATCCCAGGGGCAAGTGGAGCGGGTGCACGAGATATTGGAACGTGCAGTGGCCACCGCGGAGGGTGGCAGTTGGACAGAAACACTGAAGAAGACGGCACACTTCATCAACACAACACCCAGCCGCGCAACCTCCTTCTCACCCCACATGTTGCTCCTTGGGCAGCCCCCACGAGCTGCGCTGGGCATGCCGCAGAAGCCACTGAGGCTACCACTTGAAGACGAGGAACAGGGACAGCGCACGGAGGAGGAACGGGACAAGGAGGTCGCAGAATGGTTCCGCAAGCGCTGTGAAAGAACGCGGGCCATGAGAGCAGAGGCGCGGTTGAGGGGCTCAGTCGCTGCGTGGCGCGGATGCGATGCAGCCAACCGACGGCTGAACCACGGGCCTATCAAAGAAGGCCACTTGGTGTACCTTCGCCCCTTCCCTAATGCGGGGCGGGAGGCAGGAGAGCCGCGAGAGGTGTATCGCGTGGCAAGCGTCGAGGCGCGGCAAGTGTGNACTGCAGCGCCGATGAGCCCCAAGACTCTAGCCAGCTACACCGGCCCATGTGTGTGGTGCGGAGAAAGTCTCCCGGCCGAACTACGCCTGAAGGTGGTGTGCCGAGTGTGTGGAAAACCAGCACATCAGTACGCCGGTGGGGCCTCCAAGACCTGCATCGGACTGAACCGCACCTGCTTGCGATGCCTGAAGGAAGCCGCTGAGGAGGAGGAGGCGAAGAAGCGGATGGGATGCGAGGGAGCTGGACCCGGAGGTGGGGACGCACCACCCCGCGGCCGATGGGACCCAGATGACGAGGAGGAAGAAGAGGAGGAAGAAGAAGAAGAGGAAGAATCAAATGAGCGCCGGCAGGGTCCGCGCACAGTTTCTGGACCCACCATGAGGCAGTGGCAAGCGGAGGGACGCATCGCGGCAGAAGAGCGGAGGCAGAAGGAGCTGGAGGAGAGGCGGTGCGCCCAATGCGGCCAGTGGTGGGGAGTGGAGGTGAAGGATTGTGGCGGATGTCTCCGCCACATTTGCACTGGCTGCATGGCACCACCTCGAGATAGGCGCGGGGGGCGAACTGGAGCTGCAATGTGCAGGAGATGCAGGGAGGAGACTGAAAGGCAACGGGGTGTCCGCAAGGCACCTCGAGTAAACGAAGAGGGGGAGGAGGAAGAGTCAGAAGAGGAGGAGGAGGTACGGGGGGAAGAGGGGCATCAACCCGTGGCATGTCCCACATGCCTGAAGGCGGTGCAGAATGGGGGAAAATGCGCGATCTGCACGAGGCCCGCTCACCAAGAGTGTCTGGTGACTGGCCACTCCGCTTGGAAGGGCCAATGCCATCAGTGTGTGGGCGACGAGCTCCTTGAGACGGGCTGCTACCTCAGCTTTACCGCGAAGACCAAGGAACCCGCGTGCTTTGCCTGCCAGGAAGGGATGGCGGAGTTCGGGAAGGGATGTGGCATGTGTTTGAAGATGTGCCACCAGCGGTGTGGCAGAAGGGGTAAGGAAGGAGTATGGACCTGTCACCGCTGCCTCGCTCAGCCCAGAAAATAGAATTGGGGAGCAGACAATTCCGGGGTGCGTTGCTGCGGAGACACCTGTGGGGGGATCGTCACCGGAATGGCATGCCACTGCGAGCACTGCGGAGGATGGGCCCACGCGGAGTGTGCCACTGAGGTGGGAAGGAACGAAGAAGGACAGGTGGTGTACCGCTGCACCAGTTGCAGGACGTATGAGCGGATCCCGCACTGCTCTTCCTGCAAGAGAAGACTGGGTGCAGAAGATATCACCACGGGAGCCCGATGCGAGGGATGCCACCTGTACGTGCATCAGGAATGTTCCGCGCGATACCAGCGGAAGGGCGGGGAGGTGGAGGCATATTTCCGCCCTTGTCAACACCGGCAGCGGCCGGGTCCACAAGGAAAGTTCACACGACTGCTGCGTCGATAAGACTCTGGGACAGAGTCTTTAAAAAAGGGGGGGTTGGGGGCATCAGTGTCACGCACAATTCCACCGCAGCTCCGCAGCAGAGATTCCCCGCGGAAGAGGGAGTTGGTTCCGCCTCAGATCCGCGCAAGGATGCTGGCTCCCGCGGCCGCGGTTGAGCAAAGGGATGGCGCGGAATCAAGAAGAGCTGGGAATGGAATGCCCACAGGAAGGCCGCCGCGGACCAACACAACTCGTCTGCGGCGGACTCTCTAACCCAGGGACCTAGAGGAAGGCGGGACGAGAAGGCGGGAAGATCAGCGGTGCAGAGAGAACAGAGGCAAGCCGCGGAAGGATCCGCGGTCACTGACAGGGCGTACAGACTGAACAGCGGAGGAACCGAGCATTCGCGGGAGAAGCGTCCAATCAGCATCAGGAACCCAACATCAATCACGGCGAAGTTTGGGGGGACGCACCGCGAAGAACGAAGATTCAAGGAAAAACACGAAGAACCGCGTGCGCGAGCCGTGGATGAAGAAAGTAGCTAACAAAAGACAAGCAGTGTGTGTGTGTGTGAGACCCGCGGTGCGTAGTCGCGCCGCGTGGAATCCAGGGAGAAGGAAGAAGAATGATACGAGAGGGATGAGATCGCCGGTGTGTAGACACGCCGCGCGGAGTCCCGAGTAGAAAAGGGCTCCACTAGCAGTAGCACAACCAGAACTCATACTCGCTTGCCTTCTGAGTGACTCATGTACTCCGCATTCAAGTTTGATCTAATACATTCACCTACTTCTACTCCCGTCCATCGCCCTCTTGCATTCCATTGCTCCTGAGCTTGATCTGCGAATTGTGGTCCGATTGCGTCAAGGACCAAAAGTCCGAGTGCGGTGAGCTGCCGACGGTGCCCCTTGCTTACACACGTCTGCGGAACAGGGTTCCGCGGAAAGGAGTCGGACGCCACAAGGTGGTGGACTCCCGTGTGGGAAGAAGTGGGCCGCGGAGCGTCATGCATCGGTGAGGTGCCTACGCGGAGGTCCACGCTTGCATTCCGCGGAACAGCCCTCGGTGGGAAACTGGTGGGTAGGCGTTGAGGTGTCTAAGAGCAAGTTATAACGGTGAAGTGCCTGCTCCCCGGAGCTAGCGCGAAGCGCAACCGTCTGCGGAAGAAATCAAAAACGCGGTAAAATTGGGGGCGTCAACATGTACTAGGCATGATCTTGCAGGTGCAAACAAGGTAGACTACGGGTGGCCCGGTGTGGCTATTGTGCGCAATGTCTTGACAGAGTTGGCATGTGCCACTGACCATGATCACAAAGTTTACCAAGTGACTAGCTTCTACAAATCGTAACACGAGTCAGACACTGTCAGAGTGCCCAATCATAGTGCACATCTAATATGCATGACCTTGCTGGTATAAAAAGGTAAAAAACCGGTGGCTTGGCACGGCTATTGTGCGCAATGCTTTGACAAAGTCGGCACGGGCCACTGACCATGACCACAAAGCTTACCAAGTACGTTAAACGGCTATGAATTCTAACACGAGTCAGCCACGATCTGAGTGTCAAATCACAGTGCAGATATACTGGGCATGACCTTACAGGTTTAAACAAGGTAGAATACTGGTGGCTCGGTGTGGCTATTGTGCGCAAGGCCTTGACAAAGTTGGCATGTGCCACTGACCATGACCACAAATGTATCCAAGTGACGCTTACGTCTATTGATCATAACATGGGTCAGCCATGGTCAGAGTGTCCAATCACACTACAGATGTTTTAGGCATGATTGTGCAGGTACGAACAAGGAAAAAAACCGGTGGCTTGGCACGGCTATTGTGCGCAATGCCTTGACAAAGTTGGCATGTGCCACTGACCATGACTACAAAGTTTACCAAGTGACTTTAACTTCTACGAATCGTAACACGAGTCAGCCACATTCCGAGTGCCCAATCACATTGCACATATAATATGCATGATCTTGTAGGTATAAACAAGGTCAAAAACCGTTGGCTTGGCACAGCTATTGTGCGCAATGCATTGACCAAGTTCGCATGTGCCACTGACCATGACCACAAAGTTTACCAAGTACCTTAAACGGCTATGAATCATAACACGAGTCAGCCACGGTCAGAGTGTCCAATCACAGTGCAGATGTACTTTTACTTCTATTGATCATAACACGAGTCAGCCACGGTCAGAGTGCCCAATCTCTGTGCACATCTAATATGCATGAAATTGCATGTATGAACACGGTGAAAAACCGGTGGCTTGGTACGGCCATTGTGTGCAATGCCTAGACAAAGTTGGCATGTGCCACTGACAATGACCACAAAGTTTACCAAGTACAATAAACGGCTATGAATCATAACACGAGTCAGCCACAATCAGAGTGTCCAATCACAGTGCAGATACACTAGGCATGACCTTGCAGGTATAAAAAAGGTAGAATACTGGTGGCTCTGTGTGGCTATTGTGCGCAATGCCTTGACAGAGTTGGCATGTGCCACTGACCATGACCACAACTGTATCCAAGTGACTTTTACTTCTATTGATCATAACACGAGTCAGCCACGGTCAGTGTGTCCAATAACAGAGCATATATACTAGGCATGATCTTGCAGGTACAAAAAAGGTAGAGTAATAGTGGCTCAGTGTGGCTATTATGTGCAATGCCTTGACAATGTTGGCATCTGCCACTGACCATGCCCACAAAAGTTGGCATGTGCCACTGACCATGACCACAGAGTTTACCAAGTGACTTTAACTTCTACAAATCGTAACACACGTCAGCCACATTCAGAGTACCCAAGCACAATGCACATCTAGTATGCATGACCTTGCTGTTATAAGCAAGGTAAAAAACCGGTAGCTTGGCACGGCTATTATGCACAATGCCTTGACAAAGTTGACATGTGCCACTGACCATGACCACAAAGTTTACCAAGTACATTAAACAGCTATGAACCATAACACGAGTCAGCCATGGTTCGAGTGTCCAATCACAGTGCAGATGTACTAAGGATGATCTTGCAGGTGCAAAAAAGGTATAGTACTGGTGGTTCGGTGTCGGTATTGTGCGCAATGCCTTGACAAAGTTGGCATGTGCCACTGACCATGACCACAAAGTTTACCAATTACCTTGAACGGCTATGAATCATAAGAAGAGTCAGCCACGGTCAGAGTGTCCAATCACAGTGCAGATGTACTAGGCATGATCTTGCAGGTACAAACAAGGTAGAATACTGGTGTCTCGGTGTGGCTATTGTGCGCAATGACCTGACAAAGTTGGCATGTGCCACTGACCATGACCGCAAAGTTTACCAATTGACTTTAACTTCTACGAATCGTAACACGAGTCAGCCAGGATCAGAGTGCCCAATCACAGTACACATCTAATATGAATGACCTTGCAGGCATAAAGAAGGTAAAAAACTGGTGGCTTGGCACGGCTATTGTGCGCAATGCCTTGACAAAGCTGGCACGTGTCACTGACCATGACCACACTGTTTACCAAGTACCTTAAATGGCTACGAATCATAACACGCGTCACCCACGGTCATAGTGTCCAACCATAGTGCAGATGTACCAGGCATGATCTTAAAGGTGCAAACAATGTATAATACTGGTTGCTTGGTGTGGCTATTGTGCGCAATGCCTTAACAAATTGGCATGTGCCACTGACCATGACCACGAAATTTACCAAGTGACTTTAACTTAACGAATCGTAACACAAGTCAGCCACGGTCAGAGTTCCCAATCACAGTGCACATCTAATATGCATTACCTTGCATGTATGCACAAGGTAAAAAACCAGTGGCTTGGCACGGCTATTGTGCGCAATGCCTTGACAAAGTTGGCATGTGCCACTGACCATGACCACAACGTTTACAAAGTGACTTTAACTTCTACGAATTGTAACGCGAGTCAGCCACATTCGGAGTGCCCAATCACAAGGCACATGTAATGTGCATGCCCTTGCACGTATAAAGAAGGTAAAAAACCGGTGGCTTGGCACGGCTATTGTGCGCAATGCCTTGACAAAGTTGGCATGTGCCACTGACCATGACCACAAAGTTTACCAAGTACATTAAACGGCTACGAATTATAACACGAGTCAGCCACGGTCAGAGTGTCCAATCACAGTGCAGATGTACTAGGCATGATCTTGCAGATGCAAACAAGGTAAAACACCTGTGGCTTGGTGTGGCTACTGTGTGCAATGCCTCGACAAAGTTGGTATGTGCCACTTACCACGACCACAACGTTTACCAAGTGACTTTAACTTCTACGAATCGTAACACAAGTCAGCCGTGGTCAGAGTGCCCAATCACAGTGCACATCTAACATGCATGACCGTGCAGCTATAAACAAGGTAAAAAACTGGTGGCTTGGCACGGGTATTGTGCGCAATGCCTTGACAAAGTTTGCATGTGCCAATTATCATGACCGCAATGTTTACCAAGTGACTTTAACTTATACAAATCGAAACACGGGTCAGCCACATTCAAAGTGCCTAATCACATTGAACATCTTATATGCATTGCCTTTCAGGTATAAACAAGGTAAAAGACCGTTGGCTTGGTAGGACTATTGTGCGCAATGCCTTGACAAAGTTGGCATGTGCCACTGGCCATGATCACAAAGCTTACCAAGTACCTTAAACGGCTATGAATCATAACACGAGTCAGCCACGGTCAGAGTGTCTAATCTCAGTACAGATGTACTGGGTATGACCTTACAGGTATAAACAAGGTAGAATACCGGTGGCTCGGTATGGCTATTGTGTGCAATGCCCTGACAAAGTTGGCATGTGCCACTGACCATGACCACAAGTGTATCCAACTGACTTTTACTTTAATTGATCATAACATGACTCAGCCACGGTTAGAGTGTCCAATCACAGTGCAGATGTACTAGTCATGATCTTACAGGTGCAAACAAGATGGAATACTGGTGGCTCGGTGTGGCTGGTGTGCGCAATGCCTTGAAAAAGTTGGCATGTGCCACTGACCATGACCACAAGGTTTACCAAGTGAATTTAACTTGTACCAATCGTAACACGAGTCAGCCATGGTCAGAGTGCCCAATCACATTGCACATCTAATATGCATAACCTGGCAGGTATAAACTAGTTGAAAAACCAGTGGCTTGGCACGGCTATTGTGCGCAATGCCTTGACAAAGTTGGCATGTGCCACTGACAATGACCACAAAGTTTACCAAGTACCTTAAACGGCTATGAATCATAAGATGAGTCAGGCACGGTCAGAGTGTTCACTCACATTGCAGATATAATGGGCATGATCTTGCACGTGTAAGCTATAATACAGGTGGCTCGGTGTGGCTATTGTACGCAATGGCTTGACAAAGTTGGCATGTGCCACTGACCATGAGCACAAAGTTTACACAGTGACTTTAACTTCTACGAATTGTAACACAAGTCAGCCAAAGTCAGAGGGCCCAATCACAGTTCACATGTACTAGGCATGACCTTACAGGTATAAACAATGTAAAAATCCGGTGGCTTGACACAGCTTTTGTGCGCAATGCCTTGACCAACTTGGCATGGGCCTCTTACCATGACCAGAAAGTTTACCAAGTAACTTAAACGGCTATGAATGATAACACGAGTCTGCCACGGGCAGAGTGTCCATTCACAGTGAAGATATACTGGGCATGACCTTGCAGGTATGAACAAGGTAGAATACTGGTGCCTCGGTGTGGCTATTGTGCGCAATGCATTGGCAAAGTTTGCATGTGCCACTGACCATGACCATAAATGTATCCAAGTGACTTTTACATCTATTGATCATAACACAAGTCAGCCACGGTCAGAGTGTCCAATCACATTGCAGATGTACTAGGCATTATCTTGAATGTTCAAACAAGGTAGAACACCGGTGGCTCGGAATGGCTATTGTGCGTAATGCCTTGACGATGTTGGCATGTGCCACTGACCATGACCACAAAGTTTACCAAGTGACCTTACCTTCTACGAATCGTAACACGAGTAAACCACGGTCAGAGTGCCGAATCACAGTGTACATCTAATATGCATGACCTTGCAGGTATAAACAAGGTAAAAACCGGTGGCTTGGCACGGCAATTGTGCGCAATGCCTTGACAAAGTTGGCATGTGCCAATGACCATGACCAGAACGTTTTCCAGGTGACTTTAACGTCTACGGACCGTAACACGAGTCAGCCACAGTGAGAGTGCCCAATCACAGTTCAAATGTACTAGGCATGACCTTGCAGGTATAAACAAGGTAAAAAACAGGTGGCTTGGCACGGCTATTGTGCGCAATGCCTTGACAAAGTTGGCATGTGCCAGTGACCATGACCACAAAGTTTACAAAGCACCTTAAACAGCTATGACTCATAACACGAGTCAGCCACGGTCGGAGTGTCCAAGGACAGTGCAGATGTACTAGGCATGCTCTTACAGGTACAAACAAGGTGGAATACTGGAGGCTCGGTGTGGCTGTTGTGCGCAATACCATGACAAAGTTGGCATGTGCCAGTGACCATGACAACAAATGTATCCAAATGACTTTTACTTCTATTTATCATAACACGAGCCAGCCACGGTCAGAGTGTCCAATCACAGTGCAGACGTACTATGCATGATCTTGCATGTACAAACAAGGTAGAATACTGGTGTCTCGGTTTGGCTATTGTGCGCAATGACTTGACAAAGTTGGCATGTGCCACTGACCATGACCACACAGTTTACCAGATGACGTTAACTTCTAGGAATCCTAACACGAGTCAGCCACGGTCAGAGTGCCCAATCACAATGCACGTATAATATGCATGACCTTACAGGTATACACAGGGTAAAAACCGGTCGCTTGGCACGGCTATTATGGGCAAAGCCTTGACAAAGTTGGCATGTGCCACTTACCATGACCACAATGTTTACCAAGTGGCTTTAGCTTCTACGAATCGTAACACGAGTCAGCCACATTCAGAGTGCCCAATCACAGTGCACATCTAAGAAGCATGACCTTGCAGGTATAAACAAGGTAAAATACCAGTGGTTTGGCACGGCTATTGTGCGCAATGCCTTGACAAAGTTGGCATGTGCCACTGACCATGACCACAACGTTTACCAAGTGCCTTAAATGGCTATGAATCATAACACACGTCACCCACAGTCAAAGTGTCCAATCACAGTGCAGATGTACTAGGCATGATCTTGCAGGTGCAAACAAGGTAGAATACGGGTGGCTCGATGTGGCTATTGTGCGCAATGCCTTGACAAAGCTGGCATGTGCCACTGACCATGACCACAAATGCATCCAATTGACTTTTAAATCTATTGATCATAATACGAGTCAACCACGGTCAGAGTGTCCAGTCACAGTGCAGATGTACTAGGAATGATCTTGCAGGTTCAAACAAGGTAGAGTACTGGTGGCTCGGACTGGCGATTGTTGACACTGTTGGCATGTGCCACTGACCATGACCACAAAGTTTACCAGGTGACTTTACCTTATACAAATTGTAACACGAGTCAACCACGGCCATAGTGTCCAATCACAGTGCACATCTAAAATGCATGACCTTGCATGTATAAACAAGGTGAAAAAGTGGTTTCTTGGCACGCCTATTGTGCGCAATGCCTTGACCAAGTTGGCATGTGCCAATGACCATGACCACAAAGTATACCAAGTGACTTTATTTTCCACAAATCGTAACACGTGTCAGCTACAGTCAGAGTCCCCAATCACAGTTCATATGTACTAGGCATGACCTTACAGGAATAAAAAAGGAAAACAACGGGTGGCTTGGCACGACTATTGTGCGCAATGCCTTGACAAAGTTGGCATGTGCCACTGACTATTACGACAAAGTCTACTTAGTACCTTAAACGGCTATGACTCATAACACGAGTCATCCACACTCAGAGTGTCCAATCACAGTGCAGATGTCCTATGCATGATTGTACAGGTACGAACAAGGTAGAATTCTGGTGGCTCGGTGTGGCTATTGTGCGCAATGCCTTGAAAAAGTCGGCATGTGCCACTGACCATGACCACAAATGTATCCAAGTGACATTTACTTCTATTGATCATAACACGAGTCAGCCACGGTCAGAGTGACCAATCACAGTGCAGATGTACTAGGCATAATCTTGCAGGTACAAACAAGGTAGAATACTGGTGTCTCAGTGTGGCTATTTTGTGCAATGACTTGACAAAGTTGGAATGTGCCACTGACCACGACCACATAGTCTACCAAGTGACCTTAACTTCTATGAATCGTAACACAAGTCAACCATGGTCAAAATGCCCAATCACAGTGCACATCTAATATGCATGACCTTACAGGTATACACAATGTAAAAAACCGGTGGCTTGGCACGGCTATTGTGCGCAATGCCTTGACAAAGTTGGCATGTGCCACTGACCATGACCACAAAGTTTACCAAGTGACTTTAACTTCTACGAATTGTAACACGAGTCAGCCACATTCAGAGTGCCCAAGCATAGTGCACATCTAATATGCATGACCTTGCAGGTATAAAGAAGGTAAACAACTGGTGGCTTGGCACGGCTATTGTGCGCAATGTCTTGACAAAGTTGGCATGTGCCACTGACCATGACCACACAGTTTACCAAGTACCTTAAACGGCTACGAATCATAACACGCGTCACCCACGGTCAGAGTGTCCAATCACTGTGCAGATGTACTAGGCATGATCTTGAAGGTGCAAACAAGGTAGACTACTGGTGGCTCGGTATAGCTATCATTTGGAATGCCTTTACAAAGTTGGCATGTGCAACTGACCATGACCACAAAGTCTACCAAGTGACTTTATCTTCTACAAATCGTAACACAGGTCAGCTACAGTCAGAGTGCCCAATCACAGTTCAGATGTACTAGGCATCACCTTGTAGGGATTAACAAGATAAAAGACCGGTGGCTTGGCACGACTATTGTGCACAATGCCTTGACAAAGTTGGCATGTGCCCATGACCATGACCACAAAGTTTACCAAGTACCTGAAACGGCTATGACTCATAACACGAGTCAGCCACGGTCAGAGTGTCCAATCAGAGTGCAGATGTACTAGGCATGATCTTGCAGGTACAAACAAGGTAGAATACTGGTGGCTCAGTGTTGGCTATTGTGCGCAATGCCTTGACAAAGTTGGCATGTGCCACTGACCATGACCACAAATGTATCCAAGTGACGTTTACTTCTATTGATCATAATACGAGTCAGCCACGGTCAGAGTGTCCAATCACAGTACAGATGTACTAGACATGATCTTGCAGGTACAAAGAAGGTAGAATACTGGTGTCTCGGTGTGGCTGTTTTGTGCAATGACTTGACAAAGTTGGCATGTGCCACTGACCATGAACAAAACGTTTACCAAGCAACCTTAACTTCTACGAATCGTAACACAAGTCAACCATGGTCAAAGTGCCCAATCACAGTGCACATCTAATATGCATGACCTTACAATTATACACAATGTAAAAAACCGGTGGCTTGGCACGGCTATTGTGCGCAATGCCTTGACTAAGTTGGCATGTGCCACTGACCATGACCACAAAGTTTACCAAGTGACTTTAACTTCTACAAATCATAACACGAGTCAGCCACATTCAGAGTGCCAAATCATAGTGCACATCTAATATACATGACCTTGCAGGTATAAAGAAGGTAAAAAACCGTTGGCTTGGCAGGGGTATTGTGCGCAATGCCTTGACAAAGTTGGCACGTGCCACTGACCATGACCACACTGTTTACCAAGTACCTTAAACGGCTACGAATCATAACACGCGTCACCCACGGCCAGAGTGACTAATCACTGTGCAGATGTACTAGGCATGATCTTGAAGGTGCAAACAAGATATAATACTGGTGGCTCGGTGTGGCTATTGTGCGGATTGCCTTGACAAAGTTGGCATGTGCCACTGACCATGATCACAAAGTTTACCAGGTGACTTGAACTTCTAGGAATCGCAAGACGAGTCAGCCACGATCAGAGTGTCCAATCATAGTACACATATAATATGCATGACCTTGCTGGTATAAACAAGATAACAAACCGGTGGCTTGGCACGGCTATTGTGCGCAATCCCTTGACAAAGTTGGCATGTGCCACTGACCGTGACCACAACGTTTACCAAGTACATTAAACGGCTATGAATTATAACACGAGACAGCCACGGTCAGAGTGTCCAATCACATTGCAGATATACTGGGCATGACCTTACAGGTATAAACAAGGTAGAATACTGGTGGCTCGGTGTGGCTATTGTGCGCAATGCCTTGACAAATTGGCATGTGCCACTGACCATGAACACAAAGTGTACCAAGTGACTTTAACTTCTACGAATCGTAACACAAGTCAGCCATGGTCAGAGTGCCCAATCACAGTGCACATATAGTACGCATGACGTTGCAGGTCTAAAGAAGGTAAAAAACCGTTGGCTTGGCACGGCTATTGTACGCAATGCCTTGACAAAGTTAACATGTGCCACTGACCATGACCACACTGTTTACCAAGTACCTTAAACGGCTATGAATCATAACACGCGTCACCCACGGTCAGAGTGTCCAATCATAGTGCAGATGTACTAGGCATGTTCTTGAAGGTGCAAACAAGGTGGAATACTGGTGGCTCGGTGTGGCTATTGTGCGCAATGCCTTGACAAAGTTGGCATGTGCCACTGACCATGGTCACAATGTTTACCAAGTGACTTTAACTTCTACGAAACGTAACACGAGTCAGCCACGGTCAGAGTGCCCAATCATAGTACACATGTAATATGCATGACCTTGCTGGTATAAGCAAGGTAAAAATTTGGTGGCTTGGCACGGCTATTGTGCGCAATGCCTTGACAAAGTTGGCATGTGCCACTGACCATGACCACAAAATTTACCAAGTGACTTTAACTTCTACGAATCGTAACACGAGTCAGCCACATTCAGAGTGCACAATCAAAGAGCACATCTAATATGCATGACCGTGCAGGTCTAAAGAAGGAAAAAAACCGGTGGCTTGGCACGGCTTTTGTGCGCAATACCTTGACAAAGTTGGCATGTGCCACTGAGCATGACAACACTGTTTACCAAGTACCTTAAAAGGCTATGAATCATAACACGCATCACCCACGGTCAGAGTATCCAATCACAGTGCAGATGTACTAGGCATGATCTTGTAGGTGCAAACAAGGTAGAATACTGGTGGCTCGGTGTGACTATTGTGCGCAACGCCTTGACAAGATTGGCATGTGCCACTGACCATGATCACAACGTTTACCATGTGACTTCAACTTCTACGAATCGTAACACGAGTCAGCCACAGTCAGAGTGCCCAATCATAGTACACATCTAATGAGCATGACCTTGCTGGTATAAACAAGGTAAAAAACTGGTGGCTTGGCACGGCTATTGTGCGCAATGCCTTGAGAAAGTTGGCATGTGCCACTGACCATGACCACAAAGTTTACCAAGTACATTAAACGGCTATGAATTATAACACGAGTCAGCCACGGTCAGAGTGTCCAATCACAGTGTACATATACTGGGCATGACCTCACAGGTATAAGCAAGGTAGAATACTGGTGGCTCGGTGTGGCTATTGTGCGCAATGCCTTGATAAATTGGCATGTGCCACTGACCATGACCGCAAAGTTTACCAAGTGACGTTTACGTCTATTGATCATAACACAAATCAGCCACGGTCAGAGTGTCCAATCACAGTGCAGATGTATTAGGCATGATCTTGCAGGTGAAAACAAGGTAAAACACCTGTGCCTCGGTGTGGCTACTGTGCGCAATGCCTTGACAGATCGGCCTGTGCCACTGACCATGACCACAAAGTTTACCATGTGACTTTAACTTCTACGAATTGTAACACAAGTCAGCCACGGTCAGAGTGCCCAATCACAGTGCACATCTAATATGCATGACCTTACAGGTATACACAAGGTAAAAAACCGGTGGCTTGGCACGGCTATTGTGCGCAATGCCTTGACAAACTTGGCATGTGCCACTGACCATGACAAAGTTTACCCATTATATCTGCACTATGACTGGACACTCTGACCGTGGCTGACTCGTGTTGTGATTCATAACCGTTTATGGTACTTGGTAAACTTTGCGGTCATGGTCTGTGGCACATGCCAACTTTTTCAAGGCATTGGGCACAATAGCCATGCCAAGCCACCGGTGTTTTACCTTGTTTATACCTGTAAGGTCATGCCTAGTACATCTGAACTGTGATTGGGTACTCGGACTGTGGCTGACTCGTGTTACGATTCATAGACGTTAAAGTTACTTGGTAAACTTTGTGGTCATGGTCAGTGGCACATGCCAACTTGGTCTAGGCATTGTGCACAATAGCCACACCAAGCCACCAGTATTCTACCTTGTTTGCACCTGCAAGATCATGCCTAGTACATCTGCACTGTGATTGGACTTTCTGACCGTGGCTGACTCATGTTATGTTCAATAGAAGGAAAAGTCACTTGGATACATTTATGGTCATGGTCAGTGGCACATGCCAGCTTTGACAAGGCATTGCACACAATAACCACACCGAGCCACCAATATTCTACCTTGTTTATAACTGTAAGGTCATGCTCAGTATATCTGCACTGTGATTGGACACTCTGACTGTGGCTGACCTGTGTTATCATTCATAGCCGGTCAAGGAACCTGGTAAACTTTGTGGTCATGGTCAGTGGCACATGCCAGCTTTGTCAAGGCATTGCGCACAATAGCTGTGCCAAGCCACCGGTTTTTTTCCCTGTTTATGTGTGCATGCTCATGCATAGTACATCTGAAAAGTGATTGGGCACTCTGACTGTGGTTGACTCGTGTTACGATTTGTACAAGTTAAAGTCACTTGGTAAACTTTGTGGTCATGGTCAGTGGCATATGCCAACTTTGTCAAAGCATTGCGCACAATAGCTGTGCCAAGACACCGGTTTTTAACCCTGTTTATGCCTGCAAGATCATGCATATTAGATGTGCACTGTGATTGGGTACTCTGACTGTGGCTGACTCGTGTTATGATTCGTAGAAGTTAAAGTCACTTGGTAAACGTTGTGGCCATGGTCAGTGGCACATGCCAACCTTGTCAAGGCATTGCGCACAATAGCCACACCAAGCCACCAGTATTCTACCTTGTTTGCATGTGCAAGATAATGCCTAGTACATCTTTACTGTGATTGGACACTCTGACTGTGGCTGACTCGTGTTATGATGAATAGAAGTAAAAGTCACTTGGATACATTTGTGGTCATGGTCGGTGGCACATGCCACCTTTGTCAAGGCATTGCGCACAAATAGCCACACCGAGCCACCATCACTCTACCTTGTTCATACCTGCGAGGTCATGTGCAGTATATGTGCACTATGATTGGACGCTCTGACTGTGGCTGACTTGCGTTTTGATTCATAGCCGTCTAAGGTACTTGGTAAACTTTGTGGTCATGGTCAGTGACACATGCCAGCTTTGTCAAGGCATTGCGCACAATAGCCATGCCAAGCCACCGGTTTTCTACCTTGTTTATACCTGCAAGGTCATGCCTTGTACATCTGAATTGTGATTGGGCACTCTGACTGTGGCTGACTTGTGTTACGATTCATAGAAGTTAAAGTCACTTGGTAAACTTTGTGGTCATGGTCATTGGCACATGCCAAATTGGTGAAGGCATTGCGCACACTAGCCACACCAAGCCACCAGTATTCTACCTTGTTTGCACGTACAAGATCATGCCTAGTACATCTGCACTGTGGTTGGAAACTCTGGCCGTGGCTGACTCGTGTTATGATCAATAGAAGTAAAAGCCACTTGGATACATTTGTGGTCATGGTCAGTGGCACATGCCAACTTTGTCAAGGCATTGCACAGAATAACCACACCGAGCCACCAGTATTCTACCTTGTTTATACCTGTAAGGTCATGCCAAGTATATCTGCACTGTGATTGGACACTCTGACCGTGGCTGACCCGTGTTGTGATTCATAGCCGTTTAAGGTACTTGGTAAACTTTGTGGTCATGGTCAGTGGCACATGCCAACTTTGTCAAGGCATTGCGCACAATAGCCACACCGAGCCACCAGTATTCTACCTTGTTTGCACCTGCAAGATCATGCCTAGTACATCGGCACTTTGATTGGACACTCTGACCGTGGCTGACTCGTGTTATGATCAATAGAAGTAAAAGTCACTTGGATACATTTGTGGTCGTGGTCAGTGGCACATGCTAACTTTGTCAAGGCATTGCACACAATAGCCACACCGAGCCACCAGTATTGTACCTTGTTTATACCTGTAAGGTCATGTCCTGTATATCAGCACTGTGATTGGACACTCTGACCGTGGCTGACTCGTGTTATGATTCATAGTTGTTTAAGGTACTTGGTAAACTTTGTGGTCATGGTCAGTGGCACATGCCATGTTTGTCAAGGCATTGCCCACAATAGCCGTGCCAAGCCATCGGTTTATTACCTTGTTTATACCTGCAAGGTCATGCATTTAAGATGTGCGCTTTGATTGGGCACTCTGACCGTGGCTGACTCGTGTTATGATTCGTATAAGTTAAAGTCACTTGGTAAACTTTGTGGTCATGATCAGTGGCACATGCCAAATTTGTCAAGGCATTGCGCACAATAGCCACACGGAGCCACCAGTATTCTACCTAGTTTGCACCTGCAAGATCATGCCTAGTACATCTGCACTGTGATTGCACACTCTGACCATGGCTGACTCGTGTTATGATCAATAGAAGTAAAAGTCACTTGGATACATTTGTGGTCATGATCATTGGCACGTGCCAACTTTGTCAAGGCATTGCGCACAATAGCCACCCCGAGCCACTAGTATTTGACCTTGCTAGTACCTGTAAGGTCATGCGAAGTATATATGCACTGTGATTGGACACTCTGACCGTGGCTGACTCGTGTTATGATTCATAGCCGTGAAAGGTACTTGGTAAACTTTGTGGTCATGGTCAGTGGCACATGCCAACTTTGTCAAGGCATTGCGCACAATAGCCGTGCCAAGCCACCGTTTTCTTAACTTGTTTATACGTGCAAGTTCATGCCATATTAGATGTGCACTGCGATTGGGCACTCTGACCGTGGCTGAATCGTGTAACAATTCATAGAAGTTATAGTTACTTGGTAACATTTGTGGTCATGGTCAGTGGCACGTGGCAACTTTGTCAAGGCATTGCGCACAGAAGCCACGCCGAGCCACCAGTATTCTACCTTTTTTTGCACCTGCAAGATCATGCCTAGTACATCTGCACTGTGATTGGACACTCTGGCCGTGGCTTACTCGTATTATGATCAATAGACGTAAACATCACTTGGATACATTTGTGGTCATCGTCAGTGGCACATGCCAACTTTGTCAAGGCATTGCGCACAATAGCCAAACCGAGCCACCAGCATTCTACCTTGTTTGCACCTACACGATCATGCCTAGTACATGTGCACTGTGATTGGACACTCTGACCGTGGCTGACTCGTGTTATGATCCGGAGACGTTGAAGTCAATTTGATACCTTTGTGGTCATGGTCAGTGGCACATGCCAACTTTGTCAAGGCATAGCGCAAGATAGCCACACCGAGCCACCAGTATTCTACCTTGTTTGAACCTGCAAGATCATGCCTAGTACATCAGCACTGTGATTGGACACTCTGACCGTGGCTGACTCGTGTTATGATCAATAGAAGTAAAAGTCACTTGGATGCATTTGTGGTCATGGTCAGTGGCACGTGCCAACTTTGTCAAGGAATTTTCTCAAAAAGAGAGGGCGGACGTTTCCCCTACATATACAATGTTGGGGAGATTTTGATTTTGTCCGCCTATCCTTCTCCCCTTTCCGGGGAAGAGAAGTGCGCACAACAGCCACACCGAGCCACCAGTATTCTACCTTGTTTATACCTGCAAGGTCATGCCCAGTATATCTGCACTGTGATTGGACACTCTAACTGTGGCTGACTCGTGTTATAAATCATAGCCGTTTAATGTACTTGGTAAACTTTATGGTCATGGTCAGTGGCACATGCCTAATTTGTCAAGGCATTGTGCACAATAGCCGTGCCAAGCCACCGGCTTTTTACCTTGTTTATACCTGCAATGTCATGCATATTAGATGTGCGCTTTGATTGGGCACTCTGACCGTGGCTGACTCGTGTTATGATTCGTAGAAGTTAAAGTCACTTGGTAAACTTTGTGGTCATGGTCAGTGGCACGTGCCAACTTTGTAAAGGCATTGCGCACAATAGTAACACCGAGCCACCAGTATTCTACCTTGTTTGAACCTGTAAGATTGAGCCTAGTACATGTGCACTGTGATTGGACACTCTGACCCTGGTTGATCGTGTTATGATCAATAGAAGTAAAAGTCACTTGGATACATTTTTGGTCATGGTCAGTGGCACATGCCAACTTTGTCAAGGCATTGCGCACAATAGCCACACCGAGCCACCAGTATTCTACCTTGTTTATACATGTTAGGTCATGCCCAGTATATCTGCACTGTGATTGGGCACTCTGACCGTAGCTGACTCGTGTAATGGTTCATATCTGTTTAAGGTACTTGGTAAACTTTGTCGTCATGGTCAGTGGAACATGGCAACTTTGTCAAGGCATTGCGCACAATAGCTGGCCAAGACACTGGGTTTTTAACTTGTTTATACCTGCAAGGTCATGCATATGAGATGTGCACTGTGATTGGGCACTCTGACCTTGGCTGACTCGTGTTACGATTCGTAGAAGTTAAAGTCACTTGGTAAACTTTGTGGTCATGGTCAGTGGCACATGCCAACTTTGTCAAGGCATTGCGCACAATAGCCACACCGAGCCACCGGTATTCTACCTTGTTTTGTACCTGCAAGATCATGCCTAGTACATCTGCACTGTGATTGGACACTCTGACCGTGGCTAACTCGTGTTATGATCAATAGAAGTAAAAGTCACTTGGATACAGTTGTGGTAATGGTCAGTGGCACATGCCAACTTTGTCAAGGCATTGCGCACAATAGCCACACCGAGCCACCAGTATTTTACCTTGTTTATACCTATAAGGTCATG
>SZWC01004811.1:139455-158709 GCA_023375785.1 Penium margaritaceum | reverse complement strand
TTGCCTAGGTAGAGAGCTCCACCACCTCACAAATGTCATGCCATTGCTGCACAAGCGTTATATTGATGATGGGCTCATCATGTGGTCGGAAAGTAGAGAGGGCCTAGACACCTTTCTCACCACCTTCAACGGCCTAGACCCAAACATCAAACTTGAGTGGAAAATCTCCTCAAGCCAGATGGAGTTTCTAGACCTACAGCTCTTCAAAGGAAAGATGTCCAAGTATCATGGACGTTTTGATATGGCAACATATCAAAAATCCATGAACAGTTACCTTTACCTCCCCTTTAGTAGTTACCACCCTCGGAGCTACCTTCGAGCTTTCATCCTTGCTGAACTATGACGCTACCTCCTTCGAACTACCTCAGACGAGGAGTTTATCGAAATAAAGAAATCTTTTCTATCTCGACTAAGGGGTCATGGCTACCCCGAATACTTTCTACATCCTCTCTTCTCACAGGTCCAACATTCTCATCGAGTGGAGAGCATTCGAGCACCCGCTCATGCATCCTCCACTATTCCTGCTCCAACCACAGGCAGGCCCCTGGTGATGAAAACCACTTTGAACCCACGTTCGGATGGTCTTCACCTTGGAAAACTTCTCAAACGTTTTTCAGGAAGGTTGAGAAGATTTAACCCTCGGGTTATTCTGGCATGGAGACTACCCAGAGAATTGAGATCCTACCTAGTGTCCTCCAGGCTAGAAAATTAGCATGGTGGTCACCCTCTGTTAGCAAGTCGACCTCCTCTTTGACGATCTGGTTGTGAGACAAGTATATCTTGTCTATTTGCATGTCATTTTCTCCATGGACACAGAGGCAGGCCACCCGGCCGAAATGCGTACACCTAAGAGTTTTCTGAATTTTTCAGAATATATCTCTCAGATCATCTATCTTTTCCCCTCTCTTTGCCATCACCAGTCTTGCAGCACTGAGATGCCCACCCCGACATCGAGCTTGCTTCCTACTTGCGCCCTAGTTGCACCCTAGTTGCGCCCTAGTTGCACCCTAGTTACGCCCTAGTTGTGCCCTAGTTGCTCCTCAGTTGGGACCTAGCTACACCCTAGTTTTGCCCTAGTTCTCCCCTAGTTGCGCCCTAGTTGCACCCTAGTTGCACCCTACTTGCGCCCTACTTGGGCCCTAGTTGCGCCCTAGTTACGCCCTAGTTGTGCCCTAGTTGCTCCTCAGTTGGGAACTAGCTACACCCTAGTTTTGCCCTAGTTCTCCCCTAGTTGCGCCCTAGTTTCGGCCTAGTTGCACCCTAGTTGCACCCTACTCAAGTCCTACTTACACCCTACTTACGCCCAAGTTGTGCCCTGGTTGCGCCCTAGGTGCGTCCTCCTTGCGCCGTACTTGCACCCTAGTTGCACCATAGTTGCGCCCTAGTTGTTCCCTAGTTGCACCTTACTTGCACACTACTTGCACCCTACTTGCATCCTAGTTGTAACCTAGTTGCACCCTAGTTGCACCCTACTTGTGCCCGACTTCCGCCCTGGTTGCGCCCTAGTTGTGCCCTAGTTGCGCCCTAGTTACGGCCTAGTTGCACCCTAGTTGCACCCTACTCAAGTCCTACTTGCACCCTACTTACGCCCAAGTTGTGCCCTGGTTGCGCCCTAGGTGCGTCCTACTTGCGCCGTACTTGCACCCTAGTTGCACCATAGTTGCGCCCTAGTTGTTCCCTAGTTGCACCTTACTTGCACACTACTTCCACCCTACTTGCATCCTAGTTGTAACCTAGTTGCACCCTAGTTGCACCCTACTTGTGCCCGACTTCCGCCCTGGTTGCGCCCTAGTTGTGCCCTAATTTTGCCCTACTTTTGTCCTAGTTGCACCCTAGTTACATCCTAGTTGCGCCCTAGTTGCACCCCACGTGCGCCCTACTTGCGCCCTACTTGCGCCCTAGTTGTGCCCTACTTACACCCTAGTTGCATCCGAGTTGCGTCCTACTAGCACCTTAGATGTGCCCTAGTTACGCCTCAGTTGGGCAATAGCTACGCCCTAGTTGCGCCCTAGTTGTGCCCAAGTTGTGCCCTACTAATGCCTTACTTGAGTCCTAGTTGCACCCTAGTTGCACCCTAGTTGTGCCCTAGTTGTACCCTAGTTGCGACCTAGTTGCACCCTAGTTGCGCCTACGTTGGGCACTAGCTACGCCTTACTTGTGCCCTAATTGCGTCCTCGTTGCGTCCTACTTGCGCCCTACTTACGTCCTAGTTGCACTCTAGTTGCACCCTAGTTGCACCCTACTTGCGTCTCAGTTGGGCATTAGCTACGTCCTAGTTGTGCCCTAGTTGCTCTTTAGTTACGCCCAAGTTCTGCCCTAGTTGTGCCCTAGTTGTGCCTTACTTGCGCCCTACTTGTGCCCTACTTGTCTCCAAGTTTTGCCTAGTTGCACCGTAGTTGCGTCCTACTTGCATCCTAGTTGCGCACTACATGTGCACTAGTTGCGCCCTAGTTGTGCCCTTGTTGCACCCCAGTTACATCCTTCTTGCCCCCTACTTGCATCCTAGTTGCACCCTAGTTGCATCCTAGTTACGCCCTACTTGCACCCTTCTTGTGTCCTAGCTGTCCCCTAGTTGCACCCTAGTTGCGTCTTGCTTGCGCCCTAGTTGCACTATACTTACGCCCTAGTTGCGTCCTAGTTGCATCTCAGTTTTACACTAGCTGCGTCCTAGTTATGACCTAGTTGCACCCTAGTTACGCCCTACATGTGTCCAACTTACGCCCTAGTTGCGCCCTAGTTGTGCCCAAGTTGTGCCCTACTAATGCCTTACTTGAGTCCTAGTTGCACCCTAGTTGCACCCTAGTTGTGCCCTAGTTGTACCCTAGTTGCGACCTAGTTGCACCCTAGTTGCGCCTATGTTGGGCACTAGCTACGCCTTACTTGTGCCCTAATTGCGTCCTCGTTGCGTCCTACTTGCGCCCTACTTACGTCCTACTTGCGTCCTAGTTGCACTCTAGTTGCACCCTAGTTGCACCCTACTTGCGTCTCAGTTGGGCATTAGCTACGTCCTAGTTGTGCCCTAGTTGCTCTTTAGTTACGCCCAAGTTCTGCCCTAGTTGTGCCCTAGTTGTGCCTTACTTGCGCCCTACTTGTGCCCTACTTGTCTCCAAGTTTTGCCTAGTTGCACCGTAGTTGCGTCCTACTTGCATCCTAGTTGCGCACTACATGCGCACTAGTTGCGCCCTAGTTGTGCCCTTGTTGCACCCCAGTTACATCCTTCTTGCCCCCTACTTGCATCCTAGTTGCACCCTAGTTGCATCCTAGTTACGCCCTACTTGCACCCTTCTTGCGTCCTAGCTGTCCCCTAGTTGCACCCTAGTTGCGTCTTGCTTGCGCCCTAGTTGCACTATACTTACGCCCTAGTTGCGTCCTAGTTGCATCTCAGTTTTACACTAGCTGCGTCCTAGTTATGACCTAGTTGCACCCTACTTGCGCCCTAGTTGTACCCTGCTTGTCCCCTAGTTGCGTCCTCGTTACGCACTAGTTGCGCCCTAGTTGCATCCTAGTTGCACCCTACTTGCACATTAGTTGCGCCGTACTTGCGCCCTAGTTGTGCCCTAGTTTCTCCCTACTTGTGGCATACTCGCGTCCTAGTTACGTCCTAGTTGCGCCTTAGTTGGGCACTAGCTACACCCTAGTTGTGCCCTAGTTGCGCGCTACATACACCCAAAGTGTACCCTAGTTGCGCCCTACTCGTGCCCTAGTTGCGCACAACTTGCGCCGTAGTTGCACCCTAGTTGAGCCTCAGTTGGGCACTAGCTACATCCTAGTTGCGCCCTACTTGCACCCTAGTTGCACCGTAGTTGTGCCCCATTTACATCCTACTTGTGCCCTAGTTGCGCCCTAGATGCGTCCTAGTTGTGCCCTAGTTGCACCCTAGTTTCTCCCTACTTGCGCCCTAGTTGCGCCCTAGTTAAGCCCTAGTTGCGCCCTCCTTCCACCCTAGTTCCGTCATAACTGTGCCCTAGTTGTGCCCTAGTTACGTCCTACTTCGGTCCTACTTGCACCCTAGTTGTGTTCTAGTTGTGCCCTAGTTACACCCTAGTTGCGCCCTACTTGCGCCCTACTTGCGCCTTACTTGGGCCCTACTTGCGCCGTACTTACGTCCTACTTGTGCACTAGTTACGCTCTACTTGCATCCTAGTTGCATCCTAGTTGTGTCCTAGTTGCGTCCTAGTTGCGTCCTAGTTGCGCCTCAGTTGGGCACTAGCTACGCCCTGGTTGTGTCTTGGTTGCGCCCTGGTTGTGTCTTGGTTGTGCCCTAGTTGCGCCCTACTTATGCCCTACTTGCGCCCTAGTTGCGTCCAAGTTGCACCCTAGTTGCGTCCTAGTTGCACACGAGTTGCACCCTAGTTGCACCTGAGTTGGACACTAGCTACGTCCTAGTTGCACCCTAGTTGCGTCCTAGTTGTGCCCTAGTTGTGTCTTCGTTGGGCACTAGCTACGCCCTAGTTCCGCCCTAGTTGCGCCCTACTTGCATCCTAGTTGTGCCCTAGTTACGCCCTAGTTGCGCCCTAGTTCCACCCTACTTGCACCCTACTTGTTCCTAGTTGTACCCTAGTTGCATCCAACTTATGCCCTACTTGTGCCGTAGTTGTGCCCTAGTTGCGTCCTACTCGTACCCTACTTGCGCCCTACTTGCACCCTACTTGTGCCCTGATTTCCCGTAGTTGCGCTCTACTTGCACCCTGCTTATACCCTAGTTGCGCCTTAGTTGTACCCTAGTTGCACGCTAGTTGCGCCCTACTTGCATCCTAGTTGCGCCCTACTTGCGTCCTACTTGCGCCCTACTTGCGTCCTAGTAACGTCATAGTTGTGCCCTAGTTGCACCCTTCTTGCAACCTACTTGCCCCCTACTTGTGTCCTACTTGCGCCCTAGTTCTTCCCTTCTTTTGCCCTCGATGCACCCTAGTGTGCCATAGTTGTGTCCTAGTTGCACCTAAGCTGGGCACTAGCTACGCCCTAGATGCGCCCTAGTTGCACCCTAGTTGCTCCCTACTTCCACCCTGCTTGCGCCCTACTTGCGCCCTACTTGCGTCCTAGTAACGTCATAGTTGTGCCCTAGTTGCACCCTTCTTGCAGCCTACTTGCCCCCTACTTGTGTCCTACTTGCGCCCTAGTTCTTCCCTACTTTTGCCCTCGATGCGCCCTAGTGTGCCATAGTTGTGTCCTAGTTGCACCTAAGCTGGGCACTAGCTACGCCCTAGATGCGCCCTAGTTGCACCCTAGTTGCTCCCTACTTCCACCCTGCTTGCGCCCTACTTGCAACCTAGTTACGACCTAGTTGCACCCTAGTTGCATCCTAGTTGAGCCCTAATTGCACCCTACTTGCATCCTTCTTGCGTCCTAGTTGCACCCTAGTTGCGCCCTCGTTGGACCCTACTTGCTCCCTACTTGTGTCCCAGTTTTGCCATACGTGCACCCTAGTTGCATCCTACTTGCGCCCTACTTGCATCCTACTTGCACCCCAGTTGCGCCGCAGTTGTATCCTAGTTGCACCCTAGTGGTACCCTAGTTGTGCCCTACTTATGCCCTAGTTACGTCCTAGTTGCGCCCTAGTTGCATCCTACTTGCGCCCTACTTGCGTCCTACTACCGTCCAAGTTGCGCCCTACTTCCGCCCTAGTTGCGCCTTAATTCTGTCCTACTTGGGCCCTAGGTATGCCTCAGTTGGGCACTAGCTACACCCTAGTTGCGCCCTAGTTGCACCCTATTTGCACCCTACATGCACCCTACTTGCACCTTTCTTGCGTCCTAGTTGCGCCCTAGTTGCACCCTAGTGGTACCCTAGTTGTGCCCTAGTTGCGCCTCACTTGGGCACTCGCTACGCCCAAGTTGTGCCCTAGTTGCACACTTGTTTGGCCCTACTTGCGCCTAACTTCTTCCCTATTTGGACTCTTGTTACGCCCTAGTTGCACACTAATCGCACCCTAGTTACACCTCAGTTGGATACGAGAAACGCCCTACTTGTGCCCTTGTTCCGTCCTACTTGCATCCTCATTGCGCCCGACATGCGCCCTAGTTACTCCCTATTTGCACCCTACTTCCGTCCTAGTAGCACCCTAGTTGCGGCCTACTTGCACCCTACTTGTGCCCTGCTTGCAACCTAATTGCGCCATAGTTGGACCCTAGTTGCATCCTACTTGCACCCTACTTGTGTCCTACTTGCGCCCTAGTTGTGCCGTAGTTGCATCCTAGTTGCTTCCTACATGCGCCTTACTTGGTCCTAGTTGCGCCCTAGTTGCACCCTAGTTGCTTCCTTCTTGCGCCCTACTTGCGCCCTACTTGTGCACTAGTTGCGTTTTACTTGCGTCCTCGTTACGCCCTAGTTGCGCCCCAATTGTCTCCTAGTTGCGTCCTAGTTGGACCACAGTTGGACATTGGATACGCCCTAGTTACGCCCTACTTGCGTCCTTGTTTTTCCCCACATACACCCTACTTACGCCCTAGTTGTGCCCTTCTTGCGGCCTAGTTGTCCCCTAGTTCTGCACAAGTTGCGCCCTAGCCGCGCATCAGTTAGGCACTAGCTACGCCCTAGTTGCGTCCTAGTTACGCCCTAGTAGCACACTATTTGCGCCTTACTTGCATCCTCCTTGCGCACTAGTTGCGCCCTACTTGCGCCCTAGTTCCGCCCTACTTGCGTCCTAGTTGCGTCTCAGTTTGGCACTAGCTACGCCCTAGTTGCACCCTAGTTCTTTCCTAGTTACGTCCTAGTTGCGTTCTAGTTGCACCCTAGTTGTGCCCGAGTTGCACCCTAGTTGTACCCTGATTGCGCCCTAGTTGTGCCCTAGTTGCACCCTACTTGCACCCTACTTGCGCCCTAGATGCTCCCTACTTGCACCCTAGTTACGCCCTACTCGCGCCCTACTTGCGCCCTAGTTGCACCCTAGTTTCGCCGTTGTTGCGTCCTAGATGTGCCCTAGTTGCGCTTTATTTGGACACTAGCAATGCCCTAGTTGCGCCCTAGATGTGCCCTAGTTGCGCCCTACATGCACCCTACTTGTGCCCTACTTGCACCCTAGTTACGCCCTAGTTACACCCTAGTTGCACCCATGTTGCGCCTAGTTCAACCCTACTTGCATCCTACCTGTGCCCTAGTTGCGCCCTAGTTGCACCTTAGTTGCGTCCTTCTTCCACCTTACTTGTACCCTATTTGCACCCCAGTTGTACCCTAGTTGCGCCCTACTTGCGACCTACTTGCGCCCTACTTGCGCCCTTGTTGCGCCCTTGTTGCGCCCTTGTTGCGCCCTTGTTGCGCCCTTGTTGCGCCCTTGTTGCGCCCTTGTTGCGCCCTTGTTGCGCCCTTGTTGCGCCCTTGTTGCGCCCTTGTTGCGCCCTTGTTGCGCCCTTGTTGCGCCCTTGTTGCGCCCTTGTTGCGCCCTTGTTGCGCCCTTGTTGCGCCCTTGTTGCGCCCTTGTTGCGCCCTTGTTGCGCCCTTGTTGCGCCCTTGTTGCGCCCTTGTTGCGCCCTTGTTGCGCCCTTGTTGCGCCCTTGTTGCGCCCTTGTTGCGCCCTTGTTGCGCCCTTGTTGCGCCCTTGTTGCGCCCTTGTTGCGCCCTTGTTGCGCCCTTGTTGCGCCCTTGTTGCGCCCTTGTTGCGCCCTTGTTGCGCCCTTGTTGCGCCCTTGTTGCGCCCTTGTTGCGCCCTTGTTGCGCCCTTGTTGCGCCCTTGTTGCGCCCTTGTTGCGCCCTTGTTGCGCCCTTGTTGCGCCCTTGTTGCGCCCTTGTTGCGCCCTTGTTGCGCCCTTGTTGCGCCCTTGTTGCGCCCTTGTTGCGCCCTTGTTGCGCCCTTGTTGCGCCCTTGTTGCGCCCTTGTTGCGCCCTTGTTGCGCCCTTGTTGCGCCCTTGTTGCGCCCTTGTTGCGCCCTTGTTGCGCCCTTGTTGCGCCCTTGTTGCGCCCTTGTTGCGCCCTTGTTGCGCCCTTGTTGCGCCCTTGTTGCGCCCTTGTTGCGCCCTTGTTGCGCCCTTGTTGCGCCCTTGTTGCGCCCTTGTTGCGCCCTTGTTGCGCCCTTGTTGCGCCCTTGTTGCGCCCTTGTTGCGCCCTTGTTGCGCCCTTGTTGCGCCCTTGTTGCGCCCTTGTTGCGCCCTTGTTGCGCCCTTGTTGCGCCCTTGTTGCGCCCTTGTTGCGCCCTTGTTGCGCCCTTGTTGCGCCCTTGTTGCGCCCTTGTTGCGCCCTTGTTGCGCCCTTGTTGCGCCCTTGTTGCGCCCTTGTTGCGCCCTTGTTGCGCCCTTGTTGCGCCCTTGTTGCGCCCTTGTTGCGCCCTTGTTGCGCCCTTGTTGCGCCCTTGTTGCGCCCTTGTTGCGCCCTTGTTGCGCCCTTGTTGCGCCCTTGTTGCGCCCTTGTTGCGCCCTTGTTGCGCCCTTGTTGCGCCCTTGTTGCGCCCTTGTTGCGCCCTTGTTGCGCCCTTGTTGCGCCCTTGTTGCGCCCTTGTTGCGCCCTTGTTGCGCCCTTGTTGCGCCCTTGTTGCGCCCTTGTTGCGCCCTTGTTGCGCCCTTGTTGCGCCCTTGTTGCGCCCTTGTTGCGCCCTTGTTGCGCCCTTGTTGCGCCCTTGTTGCGCCCTTGTTGCGCCCTTGTTGCGCCCTTGTTGCGCCCTTGTTGCGCCCTTGTTGCGCCCTTGTTGCGCCCTTGTTGCGCCCTTGTTGCGCCCTTGTTGCGCCCTTGTTGCGCCCTTGTTGCGCCCTTGTTGCGCCCTTGTTGCGCCCTTGTTGCGCCCTTGTTGCGCCCTTGTTGCGCCCTTGTTGCGCCCTTGTTGCGCCCTTGTTGCGCCCTTGTTGCGCCCTTGTTGCGCCCTTGTTGCGCCCTTGTTGCGCCCTTGTTGCGCCCTTGTTGCGCCCTTGTTGCGCCCTTGTTGCGCCCTTGTTGCGCCCTTGTTGCGCCCTTGTTGCGCCCTTGTTGCGCCCTTGTTGCGCCCTTGTTGCGCCCTTGTTGCGCCCTTGTTGCGCCCTTGTTGCGCCCTTGTTGCGCCCTTGTTGCGCCCTTGTTGCGCCCTTGTTGCGCCCTTGTTGCGCCCTTGTTGCGCCCTTGTTGCGCCCTTGTTGCGCCCTTGTTGCGCCCTTGTTGCGCCCTTGTTGCGCCCTTGTTGCGCCCTTGTTGCGCCCTTGTTGCGCCCTTGTTGCGCCCTTGTTGCGCCCTTGTTGCGCCCTTGTTGCGCCCTTGTTGCGCCCTTGTTGCGCCCTTGTTGCGCCCTTGTTGCGCCCTTGTTGCGCCCTTGTTGCGCCCTTGTTGCGCCCTTGTTGCGCCCTTGTTGCGCCCTTGTTGCGCCCTTGTTGCGCCCTTGTTGCGCCCTTCTTGCCCCCTAGTTGCGCCCTAGTTGCACCTTAGTTGCGTCCTTCTTCCACCTTACTTGTACCCTATTTGCACCCCAGTTGTACCCTAGTTGCGCCCTACTTGTACCTTAGTTACACCCTACCTACATCCTAGTTGCGCACTAGATGCACCCTAGTTGCGCCCTCGTTGACCCTAGTTGCACCCTACTTGCGTCATACTTGCACCCTTGTTACGTCCTAGTTGCGCCCTAGGTGTACCTAAGTTAAGCACTAGCTACTCCCTGGTTGCGCCCTAGTTGTGTCCTAGTTGCGCCCTACTTGCGCCCTACTTGCGTCCTAGTTGGGCCCTTGTTGGATCCTAGTTGTGCCCTACTTGCATCCTACTTGCATCCTACTTGCGCCCTACTTGTGCCCTAGTTGTGCCCTTTTTGCGCCCTACTTGCGCCCTACTTGCGGTCTAGTTGTGCCCTTCTTGCACCCTAGTTGTGCCCTACTTTCTTCCTACTTGCACCTTACTTCTGCTCTACTTGTGTCCTAATTGCGCACTAATTGTGTCCGAATTGCGCCCTAGTTGCAACCTAGTTGCGTCCTAGTTACGTCCTAGTTGCGCCCTAGTTGCGCCTCAGTTGGGCACTACCTACATCCTAGTTGCGCCCTAGTTGCATCCTAGTTACGCCCTAATTGTCCCCTACTTGCGATCTACTTGCGCCCTAGTTCCGCCCTACATGCATCCTAGTTGTGCCCTAGTTGCGCACGAGCTGTGCCCTCGTTGCACTTGAGTTGGGCACCAGCTACGTCATTGTTGCGCCCTAGATGCTCCCTAGTTGCGCCCTAGTTATGCCCTACTTGAGTCCTACTTGCGCCCTGGTTGCGTCCTACTTGCGCCCTCATTGCACATTAGTTACGCCCTAGTTGCGTCTTAGTTGGGCATTAGCTACACCCCTGTTGNGTGCCCTACTTGCACCCTAGTTGCGCCCTACTTGTGCCCTAGTTGCGCCCTACTTGCACCCTAGTTGCATCCTCGTTGCGCTCTAGTTGCGCCCTAGTTGCATCCTTCGTGCACCCTACTTGCGCCCTACTTGCGCCCTAGTTGCGCCCTAGTTGCGCCCTAGTTGGCCCCACTTGCACCCTACTTGCACCCTACTTGCATCCTACTTGTGCCCTACTTGCGCCCTTCTTGCGCCCTAGTTGTACCGTAGTTGCGCCGTACTTGCGCCCTACTTTTAGCCTAGTTGCAACCTACTTACACTCTAGTTACGCCCTAGTTGCACACTAGTTGCGTCCTACTTGCGCCCTACTTGTTCCCTTGTTGCGCCTTAGTCGTGTTCTAGTTACACCCTACATGCGTCCTACTTGTGTGCTACTTCCGTCCAAGTTGCACCCTAGTTGCGGCCTAGTTGTGTCCTACTTGCGCCCTACTTCCATGCTACTTGCGCCCTACGTGTGCCCTAATTGCACTCTACTTTCGCCCTTGTTACATCCTAGTTGCGCTTTAGTTGCGTCGTAGTTGCGCCTCAGTTGGGCACAAGCTATGCCCTAGTTGCGCCCTACTTGTACCTTAGTTGCGCTTTACTTGCGTCCTACTTGCGTCCTACTTGCGCCCTTATTGCGCCCTGGATGCGCCCTAGTTACGCCCTAGTTGCGCCCTAGTTGTGTCTCACTTGGGCACTAGCTACGTCCTAGTTGCGCCCTAGTTCCACCCTAGTTGCGCCCTAGTTGCACCCTAGTGGTACCCTAGTTGTGCCCTAGTTGTACCCTACTTGCGTCCTAGTTGCGTCTCAGTTTGGCACTAGCTACGCCCTAGTTGCACCCTAGTGGTACCCTAGTTGTGCCCTAGTTGTACCCTACTTGCGTCCTAGTTGCGTCTCAGTTTGGCACTAGCTACGCCCTAGTTGCACCCTAGTGGTACCCTAGTTGTGCCCTAGTTGTACCCTACTTGCGTCCTAGTTGCGTCTCAGTTTGGCACTAGCTACGCCCTAGTTGCACCCTAGTGGTACCCTAGTTGTGCCCTAGTTGTACCCTACTTGCGTCCTAGTTGCGTCTCAGTTTGGCACTAGCTACGCCCTAGTTGCACCCTAGTGGTACCCTAGTTGTGCCCTAGTTGTACCCTACTTGCGTCCTAGTTGCGTCTCAGTTTGGCACTAGCTACGCCCTAGTTGCACCCTAGTGGTACCCTAGTTGTGCCCTAGTTGTACCCTACTTGCGTCCTAGTTGCGTCTCAGTTTGGCACTAGCTACGCCCTAGTTGCACCCTAGTGGTACCCTAGTTGTGCCCTAGTTGTACCCTACTTGCGTCCTAGTTGCGTCTCAGTTTGGCACTAGCTACGCCCTAGTTGCACCCTAGTGGTACCCTAGTTGTGCCCTAGTTGTACCCTACTTGCGTCCTAGTTGCGTCTCAGTTTGGCACTAGCTACGCCCTAGTTGCACCCTAGTGGTACCCTAGTTGTGCCCTAGTTGTACCCTACTTGCGTCCTAGTTGCGTCTCAGTTTGGCACTAGCTACGCCCTAGTTGCACCCTAGTGGTACCCTAGTTGTGCCCTAGTTGTACCCTACTTGCGTCCTAGTTGCGTCTCAGTTTGGCACTAGCTACGCCCTAGTTGCACCCTAGTGGTACCCTAGTTGTGCCCTAGTTGTACCCTACTTGCGTCCTAGTTGCGTCTCAGTTTGGCACTAGCTACGCCCTAGTTGCACCCTAGTGGTACCCTAGTTGTGCCCTAGTTGTACCCTACTTGCGTCCTAGTTGCGTCTCAGTTTGGCACTAGCTACGCCCTAGTTGCACCCTAGTGGTACCCTAGTTGTGCCCTAGTTGTACCCTACTTGCGTCCTAGTTGCGTCTCAGTTTGGCACTAGCTACGCCCTAGTTGCACCCTAGTGGTACCCTAGTTGTGCCCTAGTTGTACCCTACTTGCGTCCTAGTTGCGTCTCAGTTTGGCACTAGCTACGCCCTAGTTGCACCCTAGTGGTACCCTAGTTGTGCCCTAGTTGTACCCTACTTGCGTCCTAGTTGCGTCTCAGTTTGGCACTAGCTACGCCCTAGTTGCACCCTAGTGGTACCCTAGTTGTGCCCTAGTTGTACCCTACTTGCGTCCTAGTTGCGTCTCAGTTTGGCACTAGCTACGCCCTAGTTGCACCCTAGTGGTACCCTAGTTGTGCCCTAGTTGTACCCTACTTGCGTCCTAGTTGCGTCTCAGTTTGGCACTAGCTACGCCCTAGTTGCACCCTAGTGGTACCCTAGTTGTGCCCTAGTTGTACCCTACTTGCGTCCTAGTTGCGTCTCAGTTTGGCACTAGCTACGCCCTAGTTGCACCCTAGTGGTACCCTAGTTGTGCCCTAGTTGTACCCTACTTGCGTCCTAGTTGCGTCTCAGTTTGGCACTAGCTACGCCCTAGTTGCACCCTAGTGGTACCCTAGTTGTGCCCTAGTTGTACCCTACTTGCGTCCTAGTTGCGTCTCAGTTTGGCACTAGCTACGCCCTAGTTGCACCCTAGTGGTACCCTAGTTGTGCCCTAGTTGTACCCTACTTGCGTCCTAGTTGCGTCTCAGTTTGGCACTAGCTACGCCCTAGTTGCACCCTAGTGGTACCCTAGTTGTGCCCTAGTTGTACCCTACTTGCGTCCTAGTTGCGTCTCAGTTTGGCACTAGCTACGCCCTAGTTGCACCCTAGTGGTACCCTAGTTGTGCCCTAGTTGTACCCTACTTGCGTCCTAGTTGCGTCTCAGTTTGGCACTAGCTACGCCCTAGTTGCACCCTAGTGGTACCCTAGTTGTGCCCTAGTTGTACCCTACTTGCGTCCTAGTTGCGTCTCAGTTTGGCACTAGCTACGCCCTAGTTGCACCCTAGTGGTACCCTAGTTGTGCCCTAGTTGTACCCTACTTGCGTCCTAGTTGCGTCTCAGTTTGGCACTAGCTACGCCCTAGTTGCACCCTAGTGGTACCCTAGTTGTGCCCTAGTTGTACCCTACTTGCGTCCTAGTTGCGTCTCAGTTTGGCACTAGCTACGCCCTAGTTGCACCCTAGTGGTACCCTAGTTGTGCCCTAGTTGTACCCTACTTGCGTCCTAGTTGCGTCTCAGTTTGGCACTAGCTACGCCCTAGTTGCACCCTAGTGGTACCCTAGTTGTGCCCTAGTTGTACCCTACTTGCGTCCTAGTTGCGTCTCAGTTTGGCACTAGCTACGCCCTAGTTGCACCCTAGTGGTACCCTAGTTGTGCCCTAGTTGTACCCTACTTGCGTCCTAGTTGCGTCTCAGTTTGGCACTAGCTACGCCCTAGTTGCACCCTAGTGGTACCCTAGTTGTGCCCTAGTTGTACCCTACTTGCGTCCTAGTTGCGTCTCAGTTTGGCACTAGCTACGCCCTAGTTGCACCCTAGTGGTACCCTAGTTGTGCCCTAGTTGTACCCTACTTGCGTCCTAGTTGCGTCTCAGTTTGGCACTAGCTACGCCCTAGTTGCACCCTAGTGGTACCCTAGTTGTGCCCTAGTTGTACCCTACTTGCGTCCTAGTTGCGTCTCAGTTTGGCACTAGCTACGCCCTAGTTGCACCCTAGTGGTACCCTAGTTGTGCCCTAGTTGTACCCTACTTGCGTCCTAGTTGCGTCTCAGTTTGGCACTAGCTACGCCCTAGTTGCACCCTAGTGGTACCCTAGTTGTGCCCTAGTTGTACCCTACTTGCGTCCTAGTTGCGTCTCAGTTTGGCACTAGCTACGCCCTAGTTGCACCCTAGTGGTACCCTAGTTGTGCCCTAGTTGTACCCTACTTGCGTCCTAGTTGCGTCTCAGTTTGGCACTAGCTACGCCCTAGTTGCACCCTAGTGGTACCCTAGTTGTGCCCTAGTTGTACCCTACTTGCGTCCTAGTTGCGTCTCAGTTTGGCACTAGCTACGCCCTAGTTGCACCCTAGTGGTACCCTAGTTGTGCCCTAGTTGTACCCTACTTGCGTCCTAGTTGCGTCTCAGTTTGGCACTAGCTACGCCCTAGTTGCACCCTAGTGGTACCCTAGTTGTGCCCTAGTTGTACCCTACTTGCGTCCTAGTTGCGTCTCAGTTTGGCACTAGCTACGCCCTAGTTGCACCCTAGTGGTACCCTAGTTGTGCCCTAGTTGTACCCTACTTGCGTCCTAGTTGCGTCTCAGTTTGGCACTAGCTACGCCCTAGTTGCACCCTAGTGGTACCCTAGTTGTGCCCTAGTTGTACCCTACTTGCGTCCTAGTTGCGTCTCAGTTTGGCACTAGCTACGCCCTAGTTGCACCCTAGTGGTACCCTAGTTGTGCCCTAGTTGTACCCTACTTGCGTCCTAGTTGCGTCTCAGTTTGGCACTAGCTACGCCCTAGTTGCACCCTAGTGGTACCCTAGTTGTGCCCTAGTTGTACCCTACTTGCGTCCTAGTTGCGTCTCAGTTTGGCACTAGCTACGCCCTAGTTGCACCCTAGTGGTACCCTAGTTGTGCCCTAGTTGTACCCTACTTGCGTCCTAGTTGCGTCTCAGTTTGGCACTAGCTACGCCCTAGTTGCACCCTAGTGGTACCCTAGTTGTGCCCTAGTTGTACCCTACTTGCGTCCTAGTTGCGTCTCAGTTTGGCACTAGCTACGCCCTAGTTGCACCCTAGTGGTACCCTAGTTGTGCCCTAGTTGTACCCTACTTGCGTCCTAGTTGCGTCTCAGTTTGGCACTAGCTACGCCCTAGTTGCACCCTAGTGGTACCCTAGTTGTGCCCTAGTTGTACCCTACTTGCGTCCTAGTTGCGTCTCAGTTTGGCACTAGCTACGCCCTAGTTGCACCCTAGTGGTACCCTAGTTGTGCCCTAGTTGTACCCTACTTGCGTCCTAGTTGCGTCTCAGTTTGGCACTAGCTACGCCCTAGTTGCACCCTAGTGGTACCCTAGTTGTGCCCTAGTTGTACCCTACTTGCGTCCTAGTTGCGTCTCAGTTTGGCACTAGCTACGCCCTAGTTGCACCCTAGTGGTACCCTAGTTGTGCCCTAGTTGTACCCTACTTGCGTCCTAGTTGCGTCTCAGTTTGGCACTAGCTACGCCCTAGTTGCACCCTAGTGGTACCCTAGTTGTGCCCTAGTTGTACCCTACTTGCGTCCTAGTTGCGTCTCAGTTTGGCACTAGCTACGCCCTAGTTGCACCCTAGTGGTACCCTAGTTGTGCCCTAGTTGTACCCTACTTGCGTCCTAGTTGCGTCTCAGTTTGGCACTAGCTACGCCCTAGTTGCACCCTAGTGGTACCCTAGTTGTGCCCTAGTTGTACCCTACTTGCGTCCTAGTTGCGTCTCAGTTTGGCACTAGCTACGCCCTAGTTGCACCCTAGTGGTACCCTAGTTGTGCCCTAGTTGTACCCTACTTGCGTCCTAGTTGCACCCTAGTTGTGTCCTAGGTGCGTCCTACTTGCGCCCTACTTGTACCCTACTTGCGCACTAGTTGCGCCCTAGTTTTGCCCTATTTATGCCCCACTTACGCCCTACTTGCGCCCTACTTATGCCCTAGTTGCGCCCTTGTTATGCCCTAGTTGCACCCTACTTGCGCCCTACTTGCACCCTACTTGCGCCCTAGTTGTGCCTTACTTGCACCCTAGTTGCACCCTGATTGCGCCCTAGGTGCGCCTCAGTTAGACACAAGCTACACCCTAGTTGCGCCCTACTTGCACCCTACTTGCGCCCTAGTTGTGCCTTACTTGCACCCTAGTTGCACCCTGATTGCGCCCTAGGTGCGCCTCAGTTAGACACAAGCTACACCCTAGTTGCGCCCTAGTTGCAACCCAGTTGCGCCCTTCTTGCGCCCTACTTGTACCCTTGTTGTACCCTAGTTGCGCTGTAGTTGTGCCCTAGTTGTGCCTGAGTTGGGCACTAGCTATGCCCTAGTTGTGCCCTAGTTGCGCCCTAGTTGTGCCCTAATTGCGCCCTTGTTACACCCTAGTTGTGCCCTAGTTGCGCCCTACTTGCGCCCTACTTGCGTCCTAGTTGCCCCATAGTTGGGCCCTAGTTGTGCCCTACTTGTGTCCTACCTGCACCCTACTTGCGTCCTAGTTGTGCCCTAGTTGTGCGCTAGTTGCACCTTTCTTGCAACCCTACATGCGCCCTAGTTGTGCCCTAGTTGCACCGAGGTTGCACTCTAATTTCTTCCTACTTGCACCCTACTTGTGCCCTACTTGTGCCTCACTTGTGCACTAGTTGTGTCCGACTTGCGCTGTGGTTGCGCCCTAGTTGCATCCTAATTGCACCCTAGTTGCACCCTAGTTGCGCCTTAGCTGGGCACTAGTTACGTCCTAGTTGAGCCCTAGTTGTGCCCTAGTTCTGCCCTAGTTGTCCTGTACTTGCAATCTACTTGCGCCCTAGTTCCGCCCTACTTGCGTCCTAGTTGCGCCCTAGTTGCGCACGAGTTGCGCCCTAGTTGCACCTCAGTTGGGAACTAGCTACGTCCTAGTTGTGCCCTACATGCATCCTCTTTACGCCCTTTTTGCGCCTTAGTTGCATATTAGTTGTGCCCTAGTTGCGTCTTAGTTGTGCATTAGCTACACCCTCGTTGCTCCCTAGTTCCCCCCCAAGTTGTGCCCTTGTTGCGCCCTAGTTGCACCGTAGTTGCGCCCTAGTTGCACCTTAGTTGTGCCCTACTTATGTCCTAGTTACGGCCTAGTTGTGCCCTAGTTGTACCCTACTTGCGTCCTAGTTGCATCCTCATTGCGCTCTAGTTGCCACCTAGTTGAATCCTACGTGCACCCTACTTGCGCCCTACTTGCGTTCTAGTTGTACCCTAGTTGCGCCCCACTTCCGCCCTACTTGCGCAATAATTGCACCGTCCTTGCGCCCTACTTGCACCCTTCTTGCGCCCTAGTTGCACTGTAGTTGCGCCCTACTTGTGTCCTACTTGCACCCTAGTTGTGCCCTTCTTGCACCCTAGTTACGCCTAAGTTGCACCCTAGTTCCGCCCTACTTGCACCCTACTTGCGCCCTACGTGTGCCCTAGTTGCGCCCTAGTTGGTTTCTAGTTGTGCATCACTTGCGTCCTACTTGTGTGCTACTTGCGCCCTAGTTGCACCCTAGTTGCGGCATAGTTGCGCCCTACTTGCACCCTACTTGCGCCCTAGTTGCACCCTAGTTGCGCCCTAGTTGCGCCTCACTTGGACCCTAGCTACGCCCTAGTTGCACCCTAGTTGTACCTTGGTTGTGCCGTACTTGCGCCCTACTTGTGCCCTACTTGCGCCCTTGTTGCGCCCTACTTGCGCCTTTCTTGCGCCCTAGTTGCGCCCTAGTTGCACCCTAGTTGCGCCCTAGTCGCGCCCTAGTTGTGCCCTACTTGCGCCATACTTGCGCCCTAGATGTGTCCTAGTTGCGCCCTCGTTGGGCCCTAGATGTGCCCCACTTACATCCTGCTTGCGCCCTACTTGTGCCCTAGTTGCTCTCTATTTGCGCCCTACTTGCACCTTAGGTGCGCAAGTAGGGCGCAACTACTACTATTATTACAAGTACTACTACTACTACTACTACTACTTCTACTACTACTACTACTACTTCTACTACTACTACTACTACTACTACTACTACTACTACTACTACTACTACTACTACTACTACTANCTACTTGCGCCCTAGTTCCGCCCTACTTGCGTCCTAGTTGCGCCCTAGTTGCGCACGAGTTGCGCCCTAGTTGCACCTCAGTTGGGAACTAGCTACGTCCTAGTTGTGCCCTACATGCATCCTCTTTACGCCCTTTTTGCGCCTTAGTTGCATATTAGTTGTGCCCTAGTTGCGTCTTAGTTGTGCATTAGCTACACCCTCGTTGCTCCCTAGTTCCCCCCCAAGTTGTGCCCTTGTTGCGCCCTAGTTGCACCGTAGTTGCGCCCTAGTTGCACCTTAGTTGTGCCCTACTTATGTCCTAGTTACGGCCTAGTTGTGCCCTAGTTGTACCCTACTTGTGTCCTAGTTGCATCCTCATTGCGCTCTAGTTGCCACCTAGTTGAATCCTACGTGCACCCTACTTGCGCCCTACTTGCGTTCTAGTTGTACCCTAGTTGCGCCCCACTTCCGCCCTACTTGCGCAATAATTGCACCGTCCTTGCGCCCTACTTGCACCCTTCTTGCGCCCTAGTTGCACTGTAGTTGCGCCCTACTTGTGTCCTACTTGTACCCTAGTTGTGCCCTACTTGCACCCTAGTTACGCCTAAGTTGCACCCTAGTTCCGCCCTACTTGCAACCTACTTGCGCCCTACTTGTGCCCTAGTTGCGCCCTAGTTGGTTTCTAGTTGTGCATCACTTGCGTCCTACTTGTGTGCTACTTGCGCCCTAGTTGCACCCTAGTTGCGGCATAGTTGCGCCCTACTTGCACCCTAGTTGCGCCCTAGTTGCACCCTAGTTGTACCTTGGTTGTGCCGTACTTGCGCCCTACTTGTGCCCTACTTGCGCCCTTGTTGCGCCCTACTTGCGCCTTTCTTGCGCCCTAGTTGCGCCCTAGTTGCGCCCTAGTTGCGCCCTAGTCGCGCCCTAGTTGTACCCTACTTGCGCCATACTTGCGCCCTAGATGTGTCCTAGTTGCGCCCTCGTTGGGCCCTATATGTGCCCTACTTACGTCCTGCTTGCGCCCTACTTGTGCCCTAGTTGCTCTCTATTTGCGCCCTACTTGCACCTTAGGTGCGCAAGTAGGGCGCAACTACTACTATTATTACAAGTACTACTACTACTACTACTACTTCTACTACTACTACTACTACTTCTACTACTACTACTACTACTACTACTACTACTACTACTACTACTACTACTACTACTACCACTACTACTACTACTACTACTACTACTACTGCTGTTGCTGCTGCTGCTGTTGCTGCTGCTGCTGCTGCTGCTGTTGCTGCTGCTGCTGCTGCTACTACTATTACTACTACTACTACTACTACTACTACTACTACGACGACGACGACGACGACGAAGACTACTACTACTACTACTACTACTACTACTACTGCTGTTGCTGCTGCTGCTGCTGCTGCTGCTGCTGCTGCTGCTGC
>SZWC01004811.1:33590-75836 GCA_023375785.1 Penium margaritaceum | reverse complement strand
CACCTCCCTGAAAGCGGAGCGCCAGAAGGTGTCGGAGCTCAGCGATGGTGCGGTCGCGTGGGTCCAGATCACTGCTACTCGCCGGTGAGGAAGCGGGAACAGCTGCAGTTGTGGCCGCCACGCGTCCGGAGGATAGCGAGGATGACGTGCTGGACGTGGAATGGAGGGCGTGTGCAGCCTGGAGCCCACGAGTAATCCGCGCCCAGTCGAGCGGCTGCTGGCACTCGGTGTAGTGATGGGCTCCTCCACAGTTGTAGCAGTGAACAGAACGTCCACTGCTACCACTAGATGACGGCTGCTACTGTGACTGGTGCTGACCTGATCCACGATTCCCCTTCATCTTCTTCCCCTGAGCTGCTACTGCAACACTCTGTGTCTGAGTGGGTGTGGGCGGGGCCAAAGAGGAGGAGGAAGATGAGGACGTGATGGAGGATGAAGAAGGAGACTGCAGGAGGGAAGTTGGTGGTGATGCGACGACTGCTGCAGCAAGAGATGTCTCCTGATGGACCACGGCTGCCTCGCGGGCTGAAGTCACCTGGAGGAAGAGCTGATGCGCCAAGGGGAGAAGCTGCAGAGTGGATGAAAAGGGCTCGAGGACAGCGTCGCTGTACCATGTGAAGATGTCAGTGTACTCAAGGCAAACTCGGAGCATCATCGTACCGAGCGCCCACAACTGTGTGCCTCCTCAGGTCCCAAGGCGCGTGTAGATGCGCATGGCCCGTCGCCAGTAATCGGCTGCAAGCTCTGCAGGCCCCTGACGGAGAGAGTGGAAGGCACGAATGTGTGCTACACGAGTGGCGTGCGTCTCTCCGGCCAGTAGGGATAAGGCCAGATCCCAACCTCCGCGTGGATCGGCGCCGGTGCCTGTGCCGGCCTCGCCAAGGAAGGGGCGGAAATCAACGACGGTCTCGCGTGGCATGGCATAAAGGAGTCCGCGCATCGCCCTGGCTGCTGTCAATACCTGTGCTGGGTCTGTAGGCTGATACGAGCTGTGGTAGTAGGGCCACACTCCCTCTGAAGAAGCCCAAACCTGAAAGAGGATCTCCCAGCAGTCGAAGCCGTCCTCACTGATGTACCGTGGAGGTGGTGTCTGAAAGTCCTTGGGTTGCCGTTCCGTGGGGAGAGCAACCGCAGGCCGAGGAGGACGCGGGACGGGGAAGACTCCTGGAAGGGGATAGTCACCGGGATAGTCAGGTGACGATCGTATCGGAGGAAATGGAGGAGATCTGGTGCCCATCTGTAGATGACGGAGGCGCTCCTGAAGAACTCGAATCTCATGATCCGGGGAGTCGCCTGTCATGCCTGGCATGAATGGATCATCATCCAGGAGGTTAGGAGGTGGTGGGTCAGGCCTAGCTCCTGTCACGGGTGCCTCAACCGACTGCTGTGTAGAGACCGCGACGCCGACAGCTCCCTCGGAAACCTGCCGTGGGACCGTGGACTGGACAAACAGAAGCTCAGTTAGCGTGCGGATGGCATCAGTCTGCTCCCGCTGTAGGTGACGCATCTCATCCTGCAGGCTCTGCAGGTCCTCAATGGTCTGGGAGCGTGGGCTCAGGACCCCAGAAGAAGAGGAGGAGGGATCACCTGTCCCCTCCCCCTTGTTGTAAAACGAGTTCATGTCGCCTCTCAGTATGGGCCGACAGGTCAGGTTTGTTGGATTACAAAAGCATCGCCGTTTCTCGAGGAGTTGAGACGCTGGCAACTTTTGACTGTCCGGCCAAAAACTTGGCTACGTATGGTGCTGACATCAGCAGGTGGTTGCTGACGTCAGCACGACCTGGTGACGTCAGCAAGAAAAAATGCTAATGTCAGCTCAACTCCCCATCCTTCCCTTTTTTTGTTGTTTTCTCTCGCGCTTCTACGCGAGCTTGCAGCCACTCCACGGCGGCTGCGCATAAGCTGCGAAAAAGCTGCGTAGGAGCTTCCGCTCAGCTGCTGTTGCAGCTGTGCTGTCAGGTGTAGCAGCAGCTGTGTGGCTGAGTGCGCAGGAGTGGCAACAGCGGTTGTGTAATGCCGCTACTGCTGCTGCACGTTGTGGCTGCTGCTCGCTGCCGCTGCCGCGCATTGCTGCTGATGCCGCTGCTATGCTGCTGTTGCTGCAGCTGCTATTCTGCTGTTGCCGTCGCTACTGCCGTTGCACTACTGTTGCCGCGGCCGCCGCTGCAACTGCGGACGGCGGCTGCACTCGCTGCAGCCGCCACGCGCTGCTGTAGCTGCTGATACAACGCTACTACTGCCTCTGCTGCTGCTTTGCTGCTATGCTGCTGCTGGCAGGGTGGCAATGCTGCTGCTACGGTCTCACATGATGGGTGTGGGCTGTGTCGACGGCGACCGACTGTCTTTGACAGGCCCCAGTGGATCTGCTGTAGCAGTGACTCTCACTGCTACTACCCTGCTGCGTCTCTGCTGTGCAGCTTAGTGAGAACTGTCTCACTGCTCTGATACCATGAGAACATGGAAAGAAGCTTCCTAGCAACACTCGCGTTGACGAGGCGTCAGTGCCTGATGAGACGGTGACGACAGTCACAAGTCGTGCACGCAACGGCAAGAGTTTGCCTAGGGGACACAAGGCATATTGTCTGAATGCTTCAATAGCATTTGCAGAGAGAGATAACAAATGACAGGTCCATGGCATACATACCTGCCGCGGCGCACAGCGGATGTCGCACGCGGTGGTCCAAGAGCTGTCCTAAATCTGTCCCAAAACCACTGTTTTGGCCATAACTTTGCGCACACATGTCAGAATGGTACGCCGTCTGAACCTAGACGTTCAGGATCACAAGACGGACGCTACGACTTGTCACATGCATGCATCCATCATCAGACGGTGGACACGCAATGCAAAAACATGCAAATCGGGCTCATGGCCAGTCCGCCAAAGAACTCTTGCAAGCTGCAAAAGAAAAAGAAGTCCCAGCAGTGTCCGGGGCTCTGGAACGGTAGTCGGCCACCTCCAAGCTGGTAGTCCGCCGCCAGTCGTCGCAGCGGTGTCACCAGGGCCCGCCTCAGGGATCTGTACGAGTATGGACACGGCCGAGTGGTCACAGTAGACTGTACAAGAACGTCACAAATCACATCACGCATGGGGTGTCCAAGACTCCCGATGCGTTGAAAGGGAACTTGTTGGGTCCTGCTACCGCGAGGCCCAACAGGAGCCCGCGCAAAAACAAAACCCTAAACCTCGAATGTAATTCGGGATGAGGTTTGACTACGGTTTGAATGGAAAATCTTTACGGTTTTGCGAGTAAGAAAAAGAAAAAAAAACAAGCGTCTCCGCTCAAACTCAAAAACGGGCGTTTTCGCTCAATCGCGATTCTCGCGTGGGAGCAAGAATTGCGAGGGGGGTCGACATGCCCCACCTCGCTTCGCTTGATCAACGGCGCATGCCGCTGATTGAGCATGGTGAAGCGAGTGGGCAGGGGAGACTTTTTTTTAAGTTGCCATGTAGGGCGTTCTTTGCCCCCTTGCGGATTGGGTATTTGGGTTACTATGCCCTATTTCTTTATGGAAAAATTGCCTGATGCAGGTCATCATGGCTGACCATGATGACCTGCATCAGAGTATGTCCCACCTTTGGAGACATTGTTCAGCCTGCCAAACCAGGGCATGTTCAGAGCTGAGAACGGAGTCGGAAAACGATTCTCATACGAGTCCCGTGCAACACCGAGGCGTGGCAAGCTCTTAACAATGGCTGCGTCACCTAGACCATGGCGGATGGCCGAGGAAGAACATAGCGGCTTTGCTGCTGCTGCTGCTGCTGCTGCTGCTGCTGTTGGGTCAACACGTCCGGACTGGTCGGCGCGGCAGAATGGCGACCCGCCACTAATGCGTTGCATCTGCGGCTGTCTTGTCTCTTTCCTGTGAGGAAAGAAGGAAATGCTGTAGAGGCAGCTGAGACTTGAGCATGTTTCAGCAGTCGTTGAAACGATGAACGAGCAAGCCCCGAAGGCTTCAACTTGAGGCGCCAGTGCAGGGGAGGAAGGAAGGAAGTGCTACGCAACCTACCAGAGCGTTGGGGAAGGCTTCTCCACAATCCTGGCCGGCTTCATTGCCTCGGCCTCCCTCTCAACTTTCCCGCCCCATCACGTCAGCATCAGCATCAGCATCAGCATCAGCATCAGCATCAGCATCAGCATTAGCATCAGCATGGCGGCACCCATCCCGACAATGTCGCTTGCTGACCTGCTGTCAGCGGCAGGCGTTTCTGCACCAACTGCCGTGACACCAACTGCAGCAATTAATGATTTTCCCCTTCCAGACCTGCTGTCAGCGGAAAGAGGAAAAGTTTCCACGTCAGCCCAAGTGACCTCCTTTGGCCCAACATGCGGGGGAGTTGACTGCAAGACCAATGCACTTCATTTCTCGGTCCGTCAGCCTCTGACACTGTCTTCCACACCCCTCACGGCCGCAACAGCAGATGAAAGGAGCGCAACAGAAGATGAAGGGAGCACCGCAGCAGATGAAGGGAGCACCGCAGCAGATGAAGGGAACACCACAACTGGTGAAAGGAGCACCATAGCAGATGTAAGGAGGGTCGGTGGCGGCACATCTGACAGCCATGCTGCCGCGGAACACCTTCTGAGGTGTTTTGGGTTTGATCCAGCTGCTGAGGGTGATGCCTGCAGCTGCTATGGCAGCAGCAGCAACATGAGCAGGAGCAGCACCAGCAGCAGCAGTAGCAGGAGCAGTAGCAGCAGCAGCAGCAGCAGCAGATCGAGCAGCAGCAGCATCAGCAGCAGCCTTCACTCTCTGGGGGAAACTTCAGACACGTTTGCCCATGGTTCAAATCCCAAACTGGTGTCTTCCAACACAAAAGTCTTTCCTGCTTCCAGTTCCCAATTTGTGTCGTCAGACAAAAACTGCGCTCATTGTCCGAATGGCAAAGTGAGCCACAGTCAAAAGGCAGTTGGAGTCACGGGCATTGTGGCCATCACTGGTGTGCCTCGAGTGGAGAAGCTGCGCAAGAAGCTTCTGCCGTTGGCGAAACGAATGGCAGCTCTGGATGCCAAACGACTTCAGAGCGTTCTAAAGGTATGCATGCTGCGTGTTGTGCATAGCATCGTGTGTGTACGTTTCTTGGCTTGTTTGCATGCCATTGTGCGTGCACGTTTCTTGGCTTGTTTGCATGCCATTGTGTGTGCACATTTCTTGGCTTGTTTGCATGCCATTGTGTGTGTACGTTTCTTGGCTTGTTTGCATGCCATTGTGCGTGCATGTTTCTTGGCTTGTTTGCATGCCATTGTGTGTGTACGTTTCTTGGCTTGTTTGCATGCCATTGTGTGTGTACGTTTCTTGGCTTGTTTGCATGCCATTGTGCGTGCATGTTTCTTGGCTTGTTTGCATGCCATTGTGTGTGTACGTTTCTTGGCTTGTTTGCATGCCATTGTGCGTGCATGTTTCTTGGCTTGTTTGCATGCCATTGTGTGTGCACATTTCTTGGCTTGTTTGCATGCCACTGTGTGTGTACGTTTCTTGGCTTGTTTGCATGCCATTGTGCGTGCATGTTTCTTGGCTTGTTTGCATGCCATTGTGTGTGTACGTTTCTTGGCTTGTTTGCATGCCATTGTGTGTGTACGTTTCTTGGCTTGTTTGCATGCCATTGTGCGTGCATGTTTCTTGGCTTGTTTGCATGCCATTGTGTGTGTACGTTTCTTGGCTTGTTTGCATGCCATTGTGTGTGTACGTTTCTTGGCTTGTTTGCATGCCATTGTGTGTGTACCTGTCATTGTGCCTGTGCATGCCGTTGTGCGAGTGCTGGGCATTGTCATGTGCATGGCATCATGCTTGTGCATTGCGTCATGCGTGTGCACGCCGGCAAACTTCATGCGCTGGATCTGCGTTGTTGTGCGTGCGCACACCACAAGGTGCATGGGCGTCCATGAAACTCCTCACAAGGAGTTTGAGAAAGGTGCGTTCCTGCTAACACAAAGCAGGTGCACAGGCATGTGAGGTGGTTCGACTGAACCGCACCGGGCTGCACTGTGGTGAGATTTCTGCACAGTAGCTTTGATGGAGTGGAGTGACTGTATGGCACCTCCCATCACTGCTGCGGTGATCCAACAACTATGACAAACGGCAAGACTGCGAGGACACAATCTTTGTGTATGGCAACAGCCAGAGGTGAAAAAGAAGTCGTCACTGCTTTTCTCCCTCTTCCCTTGGCTTCCCTTCAGCACAGCTGCCTCATAGGACAATGTTCTTACAAGGAAGCGTCCCCCACCCCCCCAATCCCCCTTCCCTTTTCAACAACGCCATGGTCTTCCAATCTGCAGATGTTGTTCTTCGCTGCATGTGTGTGTGCATATGTGGGGAACATGCGTGCATGCAGGCACAAGGGGTTGGGACAGACATTCATGTGAAGAGAAACTAATTTCCACACATAATGCTTCGGGGTGCATGCAGTCGCAAGGGGTTGGAACAGATATTCCTCTGAAGAAGAAAGACCGCACCGTCACGTCGTGCGCGTGCCAGCTTCCCGTACCCTCTGACGGCGAATTTGTGAGCCTCATACGCAACGTTGAGGGCAGACGTGAGGAATGCCCTTGTGACGTCAGTGGCACACCCCATTGCTCTGCCATTGAATCCTTCTGTGTGTATGGGACAAGCAGCAGCAGCAGCAGCAGCAGCAGCAGCAGCAGCAGCAGCAGCAGCAGCAGAAGCAGCAGCAGCAACAGAAGCGGAGGTGGCACCTGCAGCGGCGGCGACGGCAGCGAAGAAAAAAGAACAGAAAACTTATGTTGCATGAGCAGCAATGAGGAGTCCTCTTCATCATTTCTGGCCAGAGAGGACCCTCGAAACGATAGACATGGGCAAACTCTGGGAATGGTGCATTCAGGGGCTGTAGAGACCCCGCTTCATGCTGTTGTGAGCGAACGTGTGGGGGGGAAAGGACATGACGACGAGCCTGNGCAGCAGCAGCAGCAGCAGCAGCAGCAGCAGCAACAGAAGCGGAGGTGGCACCTGCAGCGGCGGCGACGGCAGCGAAGAAAAAAGAACAGAAAACTTATGTTGCATGAGCAGCAATGAGGAGTCCTCTTCATCATTTCTGGCCAGAGAGGACCCTCGAAACGATAGACATGGGCAAACTCTGGGAATGGTGCATTCAGGGGCTGTAGAGACCCCGCTTCATGCTGTTGTGAGCGAACGTGTGGGGGGGAAAGGACATGACGACGAGCCTGAAGCGGACATGAGGGAGGTAGGAAGGTTGATGAGGGAGCTTGGTTCGTGTCTCATCGACGTCTGTCTCCTCGTGAGCAGAGCGTGCGACCGTGGCCTCCGACCACGTGGCAGCTCTGATCTGACCTCTCTGGAGCGTGCGCTGTGCGCCGCAGGCTCTGCCAAAGCGAGACTCATTCACTACCACTCGTGGACGGAGCAGCAGAGCATCGCAGCGACCTCTTCGCCTTCGTCGTCTCATTGTGTTGCTGTTGGCCAGCACGGCAAAAGTGGTACCGACTCTGCGGGCAGGAGACCAAAGCGCCGTCAAAGCAATTCCAAAACAGGCAGCAACACCAGCAATTCCAGCAGCAGCAGCTGCAGCAGCAACGGTAGCGGCAGCAGCCGCAACAGTGGCAGCAGCACCACACCCGGTACGAGCAGCAGTAGCACCACCACCACCCTTGGTAGCAGCAGTAGCATGGCCACCAGGAATGGTAGCAGCACCACCATCATGACCACCACCACCAGCAGGAGCAGCAGCCATTCTGCCCCTAGCTGCTCCAACAGCGCTGCTGTCGAGACTGCCATGTCCTCCGGCCTCAGAAGTCGCATGTGGCAGGACTGGCACTACGACTTTGGCATCTTCACAGCCCTCGTGCCCCCTGTCTGTTTTTCAGGGCATGCCGGACCTCATGATTTGAATGTCTGCCAGGGATTTTCTACGGCTGGAGCTATGCGGTCGGAATCTGAATCCATCCAGCCCACAGTCGACCCACTCAGGAAATCCGCAGCATCAGCAGAAGCAACGACTGCGGCAACAGCATCAGCAGAAGCAGCAGTGGCAGCAGCCACAGCATCAGAAGAAGCAGCAGTGGCAGCAGCCACAGCATCAGCAGAAGCAGCAGTGGCAGCAGCCACAGCATCAGCAGAAGCAGCGACTGCGGCAACAGCATCAGCAGAAGCAGCAGTGGCAGCAGCCACTGCATCAGCAGGGGGCATGGGCTATGGTTGCTCTGTGTCAGAAGAAATAGCTGCAACAAGAGACGAGATCAGAAAGGACAGAGGCAGTCCGACGTGGGGGCTGCACCTGGTGTGTCAAGCCACAGGGGAACCGCTGTGCGTTGAGCTACCGCACGACTGCGTCGCAGTGCAGGTCAGCTGTGGTCGCGTCAAATGTGTGTTTCAGTTGTGTGTGTTTGTTTGCATGTGATGCAAGTGTGTTTCGTTGTGTGTGGACGTGTCCGCCATCCGTGCAGGTTTTTGTAACCTCCATGAATACGCCCAAGTTTCTGTCAATCTGTTGGCGATGTGGTTAATGCAATGGTCAGAAATTCACTCCAGCGCACAGTTACTCCAAAAACCGTGTTGGTCGCACCAACTCTCTGTGCTGTCATCGTCAGTGCCCCTGCGCATCTAGAGTGAGGGAGGGGAGGGGGAGGGAGCGGACTGCTTTCTCTGTTTTCTGGCCCTCGTCTCCTGGTGTTTGTGCCCAGCCCGGGAGCTCCATCGAACAATGGAAACGCGGCCAAGCAGGAACCGTTTGTGCTTGGCTGCCGCAAGGTGACACTCAGCTGCGAGATGCAGCCGAGTGCCATTTCATCCCTGTGTGCTATCCCCTTGCCACATCAGACACAATCCAAGACCTGGACATGAAACACAATGCAATGATGTGGCCAGATGTCGTCTGCGCTTCGTCACCCGCACTGTCGCCGTTTCTTTGCTGCAGGTGGGCGAGGCAGCGCAGATCCTCACAGGAGGATGCCTTCGTGCCACTCCGCATTGCGTGCTGCGACCTCCTCCTGCTCCTTCTCATCCATGGTCTCCACCGCCAATGCATGCAGAGTTGCCTCCGACGTGGCAATCCGATGACATCAGCCGTGAGATGTTCGTTGTCTTCATGCAGCCGGCGTGGGATGCGGTGATGAGCCCGCCTCCAGGCTTCACGGCTGCGGATGTCTTCAGAGAGGCAGACCATGTTGTTGTTTCTTCAGATACTTCGGCCGAGCACGGGTGTGCTCACATGGAGGTTCGGAAAGTTGTGCCTGCGCTTGATTCAAGATGGCAGGCTGGCATAACCTTCGCAGAGTTTGCAAAGGCCACAACCAGGGCTTACTACGGAGCCGGTGGGAAGCAGCCAAACAGGTGCTAATTTCGGCCAAGTCTGCTGGCAGTCTCATCCTTACGCCAAGGCATGGTGACAGTGAACGGTCACCTGAGGGGTAAGTCTAGGAGTTAGCTTCCGGCTCTGGACTCTGTGAGGCTGGAGGGCCCTCAGAGACTAAGAAGACCTTGGGGTGTCTGACGTGGGTTCATGTTCCTGTTTTGGAGCAGTGCAATGGTCAATTGTGCGCCGATGGGGTCAATACAGGAACTCACCATTCAACTCTTCTCCAATGTGAGGAATGTTTGGCATCCCTTGAGACAAATGCCCTTCATGTGCTGGCGCGGAATATGAAAGATGCCAACTTGCAGGCATTAACCACATGATGTCTAACGACGACTTCTTTGGCAAGATGGATTCCACTCTCTGCAATTCGCAACGCACATTACACGTGTGCTTCAGCTTGTCGATGTTATAGCTCAATTATAGTTTAGGTCCTAAACTGCTATGTATGCTTTGATTGAGGGAATGGAGAAACTCTATAAGCAACACTCTGTGAAAGGATGTGTTCCATAGAACACGAAGTGACAAACGGTGCTGAGAATATGCATCGAAGCTTCCTAACGACATAGCCGCTGGCTGGGCGTCAATGCATGGTCAGACGACGTCGCAGTCACAAGTCGTACACACAACGGCAAGGGTCTGGCTAGGAGACACAAGGCACAGTGTCAAAATGCTTCAACAACACTTGCAGAGAGAATTGACAAATGACAGGTCCATGGCATAAGTACCTACCGCGGCGCGCAGCGGGTGTCGCACGCGGTAGCACAAGGTCTGTCCTAAAACCGGCCTAAAACCACTGTTTTAGCCGTAAGTCAGCGTAGACATGTCAGAATGCTACGCGTATGAGCTTAGACGTGCAGATTCACAAGCCGGACGTTATGACTGGTCACATGCATGTATCCAGCATCAAGTGGTGGACACACAATGCAAAAACATGCAAATCGGGCCCACGGCCAGTCCACCGATAAACTCCTACGTGCTAAAGAAAAATTGCAAGAGGCCCCAGATAGCGTCCAGAGCTCTGGGACGGTCTTCGGTCATCTCCAAGCTGGTAGTCCACCACTAGACGACGCACCGGTACCACTTGGGTCCGCATCAGGGATATCCACGGGCATGGACATGGCCGAGTGGTCACGGTAAACTGTACAGGTCGACAGGAACGTCACAAATCACAACACTCCCCCATGACCCGATGGTACCCATGTCCATACACGTGCAGCACTGAAACGAGTACAACAACGAGTGCAGAAACAGTCGTGACGCAGACACAGACACACCCCACACTCAACCACTCTCAGGTAAGGGGCGAAACCCATTAGAACAAATGGTCACCAGAAACTTCCCGCGTGCTAGTGCCTTTGTCAAGAAGTCAACACGTTGCATCTTAGTGCCAACCCATATGACGGAGATCACGTGTCGCACCACCAAATCACGCACAAAGTGATGTTCAACCGCAATGTGCTTCGTGCGAGCGTGAAAGACACCAGAGGTCTCCGCAATGGCGAGAACACTCTGGTTGTCGCAGTGAAGCACAATGGTTGGGCCTGACTGACCCAGCTCAAGGAACAGGCGCTGCAGCCATACTGCCTCAGCAGCCCCTGCACCCAAAGCAACATACTCTGCCTCCGACAAGCTACGTGCAATGCATCCCTGCTTCCCGCTGCGCCAGGACACAGCGGTACCATTGAGCAGGAACTCGTAACCGGTGGGACTGCGTCCATATGGACTCGAGGCCCAGTCGCTGTCGGTGTAGCCGTCAAGAACCACAGAACTGCTGGCAAAAGCAAAGTCCGAGGTACGGTGTGGAGACCACGTACCACACCACGAGCACGGCCGCATGAAGGCCTCTAGCGCGTGGAGCCTGCAAAAACTGTGCAAGGAGGTTGACGGCAAAGGCGTTGTCGGGGCGTGTGGTAGTTGCCAGTTATATTAGAGATCAGATGAGGCGAAGGTACAAGGTCACATCCATTGTCTCCCCCAGCTGTGTGGGATTTTCCACCTTTAGGGCATCCTGCCCGTCACGTGTGAGAGGTGTGGAGGCCGTGGGCATTGCGCCAAGGAGGTCACTGAAGCGCTCCTCCAAGACACGTGCGCATTGGGCCTGATGCAACATTGGTGTCCAATGTCTGCGGTCTCGCACGATCTTCATGGCAAGAAACACTGCTGCAGGACCAAGGTTCTTCATCATATAGGCAGTCTGGAGGACCGACTTGGCCTCCTTCACGGCCTCCATGGATAGAGACGCGATCAGATTGTCTTCCACATAAACTAGGATGGCGATGAACCGCTCAGGCATCCATTAGATAAAGATAGAGGGATCTGCCTCGCTCTGTACATATCCCCCACGAGTCAGGGTGCCAGTGATCTCCTGGTTCCAACACCGAGGAGATTGCTTGAGGTCGTACAAGGACTTGCGCAAGCGCCAGACCTTGTCACCATCCTCAAAGCCTAGTGGCTGAGCCACATATATCTCCTCATCCAGAGAGGGCCATGGAGGTACGCATTGTTCACGTCCATCTGGTGCACTTCCCAGTCATGCTGAGCCACTACACCGAACAGAGCGTGAGTTGAGGTCATGCGGCCGACAGGGGCAAAGGTGTCAGTGTAATCGATGCCCTCGATTTGAGAGTACCCCTTGACGACTAAGCAAGCCTTGTGGTGTTCCAGTGAGTCATCCAGCTTCACTTTCTTGCGAAAGACCCACTTGACCTGAATAGCCTTCCTCCCAAGCGGAAGGTCGACTAGCTCGTAAACTCCGTGCTCTCGGATGGCGCGAAGCTCATCCTTGCAGGAAACACGCCAGACGTCAGCATCCTCTGATGATAGAGCTTCCCTCTGTGTGCCCGGATCAGGGGCCATAGAGGAAGAGCTCTCAGTGGCAAGTGTACACGCCTCATTACTGGGTCTGGCGACCACAAGGTCAGCTGCTGCATCACAAGCGATATGAAACTCGCAAGTGACGAGATCGTGCCCTACGAGGCACGATGGATGTACCTCTGTGTGCTCAGTGCAGACACTCAGGCCTAGGGCCTTTGTGCCGGGATCACCACTTGCGATGCTGCAAGTGGAGCGCCTGGGTGCGGGACCTTACACTCGCTGGACTCCGGAGACCGATGGTCAAAGACGACCGCCGGGCTCACGTGAGGAACCTGGGCTCGAGGGGCTCATCTCAGGCTCAGGGACAGGCACAACCACAGCTGGTGAGGGCTGAGGCAAAGGAGCAGGTGATGCGTGTGTGGGAGACACGGGACTGGGTGTGACGGTAGGAGCAGAAGTTGAGCAAAGACCACACATAGAGGTAGGAACACTGGCAGACACAGGTACAGAATCATGGGTACCTGTGGGAACAAGGGTAGAAGCCGGCTGTGTTGGAGAGGTCTCTCGCCCAACAGAGATGATCGTTGGGTCATCAAGAGCCGGAGACCGAGAAGTGGAGGGGGCGCGAACGGACACATCAGCCAGGCGAGAGCTGCTCACAGGCTCAGACTCCCCCATCCATCGAGAAGCCTCACACGTAGGAACGTGCGTGACAAACAGCGACGTGATCGAGGTCAGACTACGGTAGGTGAGAGACTCAAAGAAGAGTGTGTTGCGGGACTCAACGATGTGACGACGGGCAGGGTCTCAAAATAGCTAGGCCATCGACCGCGAGGAGATGCCTACGAAGGCACACAAGCGACCCCGCGGTGAGACCTTGGACCCCTCCTGATCCTCGGTGTACCAGACGAAAGGTAGAGATCCCCAGACATGAGCGAGACGCAAGTCAGCACGGTGGCCAAACCAAAGCTCGTACGGTGTAACGTGGTCCTGAAGGGGACCGTGGGGGAGGCGGTTCCAGACCCACGTCATGTAGGCGAATCCTTCAAAGGCGAAGGATTCCGGGAGACCGCACTCAGACCGCATAGTGCGAACCACATCCTCCATGGTGGGGTTCCAGCGCTCAGAGAAACCGTTCTACTGAGGAGTAGCACGAGAGAAGACCTGGTGAAAAACCCCATGCTCCGCGAAGAAAGTATTCATTTCACCAAGAAACTCGCCGTCGTAATCCGAACAGAAGGTATGCAGCGTGTGGCGGGACAGACGCTCAGCCATCACTAGCCAGAGGCAAACCACAAGAGCGATGTCACTCTTTTGGCGTAGGCTGTAGACCCACCGCATCCAGGTGAATTCATCAGTTAGGGTCAGGACGTATCGGCCCCGATTAGACAGAGACTCAACAAGAAGAGGACCGAGAAGGTCCAAACGGACCAACTCAAGAGGGCGAAATGCGCAAGAACGGGAGTCAGGGTAGGTGTAACGATGCATCTTACCATGAGCACAGAACAGACAATCGGTCTTGGGCCGCTTCTCGAAAGCAGCCGCGTCAAGACCGAGAGCAAGCTGTGTTCGAATGAGCTTCCACACAGTGTCGGAGCCCACATGACACAGGCGACGATGTAGTAGTTGCTGGTGCTCAGCACACAGAACGCCAGTGAAAAACACACAAGTAGGAGGTGAGGAGGAGCAAGGAGGAGAAATGTGAGAGACACAATACTGATCGTCCACAACAGAGGCACAGAGAACAACGGTACGAGTATCAATAGCTGTCACAGTCGCGAAGTTTGCACTGTGCTCCACAGAGAGTTCCATCAGGTTGCAGGCACGCATAGAAAGCAAGCTGAGCTCAAGATCAGGCACAAAAAGGACCTCGGAAAGATACAGAGGGCCAGACGGACCATCAAAGCACACAACCCCAACACCGTGGACCGGCAAAGACTGACCAGAGCCTGTGCAAACAAAGTGAATAGACGTGACAGGACCGAGAACAACGAAATCACTACGACGTCAGGTCATGTGATGAGTGGCACCAGAACCAATGATCCAAGTGCCACCTGGATCACAATTGGAGGACGCCACTGTTCAACAAGCAATGGAACTCTCAACCTCAGACGGGCACTTGGGCACTGTGCAACAGGTGAGGAGGAACGACGAAGGGCACAGAGGCGCGACTCATGAATCCAATCGGTACTGTCAAGCCCATCGTCATCACATACCAGCTGTGTCCCTCCACACGAGTCATCACGAGCAACGAGAACAGACGAACAAACAGTCGGTAAACCACCCAGCTGTGATAACACACTCACACCTCCTTGAAAGCGAGGTGCCAGAAGCTGACAGAGCTCGACGATGGTGCGGTCATGCGGGTCCGGTTTGCCATTGTTCGTCGGTGAGGAAGCGAGAACTGCTACAGTCCCGGTCATCGCGCGACAGGAGGTTGTTTTGCTTGACGCAGCATGCTGCGTGTGTGCAACCTGAAGACCGTGAGTGATCCGCGTTCAGTCAAGCGGCTGCTGGTGCTTGGTGTAGCGATGAGCGCCTTTACACTTGTAGTAGTCGACAATACGTCCATTGCTACCGCCCGCTCACTGCTGCTGCTGTTGCGACTGCTGCTGGCCCGAACCATGCTTCTTCTTACCTTTCTTCCCCTGTGTTACGACTGCCACACCCTACTTCTGAGTTGGGGTAGCCGGGGTAGAAAGGGAAGAGGAGGGTGTATCAGAGGATGAAGAAGTAGTCTGTAGGAGGGGCGTCGGCAGCGACGCGATGACCGCTGAAGCAAGAGAACTCTCTTGGTGGGCCACTCCTGCCTCGCGGGTAGAAGTCACTTGGAGGAAGAGCTGATGCACCCAAGGAAGAAGGTAAANTGAGTTGGGGTAGCCGGGGTAGAAAGGGAAGAGGAGGGTGTATCAGAGGATGAAGAAGTAGTCTGTAGGAGGGGCGTCGGCAGCGACGCGATGACCGCTGAAGCAAGAGAACTCTCTTGGTGGGCCACTCCTGCCTCGCGGGTAGAAGTCACTTGGAGGAAGAGCTGATGCACCCAAGGAAGAAGGTAAAGAGAGATGGAAAAGGACTCGAGCACGGGGTCACTTTACCCCGAGAAGATGTCTACGTGCTCAAGACGGATTCCGATCATGAGTGTACGAAGCGCCCAGAGCTGTGTACCTCCAGAGGTCCCAAGGCGCATGTAGATGCGCATAGCACGCCGCCAGTAATCAGCTGCGGACTCCGCAGGTCCCTGGCGGAGGGAGTGGAACGTGCAAATGTGAGCCGCGCTAGTGGCGTGCATCTCTACAGCAAGCAGGGGCAGTGCCATGTCCCAGCCCCCACGTGATCCAACACCCATGCCTGTGTCGGCCTCTCCAAGGAAAGGGCGAAAGTCCACGACAGTCTCGCGCGGCATGGCGTAAAGGAGTTTGCGCATCGCCCAAGCTAATGCCGGTACCTGAGCGCTGTCTGTAACCTGGTGCGGACTGTGATAGTAGGGCCATACCCCCTCTGAAGTGGCCCAGACCTAGAAGAGAGTCTCCCAGAAGTCAAAGCCTTCGTCGCTGACATATCGTGTGGGCGGTGTCTCGAAGTCCTTGGGTTGCCGTTCCGTGGGGAGAGCAACCATAAGCTGGAAAGGACGAGTGATAGGGAAGACACCAAGAAGAGGAAAGTCGCCGAGGTAGGGATCAGGCGAGGGTCGGATCTCCGGGAATAGGGAGCCGGAACGCGTCTGAAGGTGGCTGAGACGCTCCTGAAGCACGTAAATCTCCCTCTCATGGGTGGCATCCTCCATCCCTGGCATGTCAGGGTCCTCATCCAAAGGGTCGAAAAGTGGCGGGTCCTTTCGTGCTGCTCTCCTTCGTGTAGATGCTGACTGCTGTGCAGAAGGTATGGCACCGCCGACTCCACCAGATGTCTACTGTGGGGCCATCGACAGACCACGAACAAGATCAGTGAGCGCACGGATGGCTTCAGTCTACTGTTGCTACTGACGCCGAATCTCACCCTGCTGACTAGGCAGGTCCGTAATGGCCTGCGAGCGTGGGCTCATGATCCCTGAGGAAGAGAAAGAGGGATCTGGTGGTCCTCTGCCCTTGTCATCGGTCGGAGCCATGTCAGTGCTCAATACGGACCGGGACGTTAAACCGGTCGGATTTCAGAACCACGAGCAGTTCTCGAAGAGATGAAACGCTGGTATTTTTTGCCTTCCCGACCCCAAAATTTGACTAAGGCAAGTGCTGAAGTCAGCAGGGGTTTGCTGATGTCAGCACGGACCTGATGATGTCAGTAAGGAAAATGCTGATATCGGCACCTTCTTTTTTTCTTTTTCTTTGTGTGCGAGTCACGCGGACTCCTCAGTGGGAGGGGGGGGGACCTCGTCACACCCTTGCGTGGCTGTGAAGCTGTGCAACTGCGCAGAGTCTGCACAGCTACGCAAATTCTGCACGGCTGCGCAGCAGCTTTGTGTAGCACTACCGCGCAGCACAACACCGATGCGGCTGGTGCTGCTGCTGCTCCGCTACTGTAGCTGCTGTTGCTGTTGTAATGCTGCTGATGCTTCTACTGCTGTTGCTGCTGGCGCTTCAGCTAGCGCAATGCTGCTGCTGCTGTCACCGCGCTACTGCTGTTGCTACCCGTAGCTGTTGCTGCAATGCTCCTGCTGCTACCTGCTGCTGCTGGTGCTGCTCGCTACCGCTGCCGCTGCTCGCTACTGCTGCTGCTACGCGCTGCTGCTGCTCACAGCCGCCGCTTCCCGCTACGAGCTGCTGCTGCGGGCTGTCACTACGAGCTGCTTCCCCCTTTTTTCTGTCAAAATACCCAGCCAGACACGGCTGCTGCTGCCACCTGGTGCTGCTGCTGCTGCTCGGCTTGGCTGCTGGAGCTGATTAATGCTATAGTTCACCCGGTGAGGTTGTGGGGACTGCGTGGTGATGTCGCTGCTGAAAATGGCTACAACGTGTCCCAGGATGCGGTGACGGCGGTGACTCTCACTGCTGCTGCCGGTGCTGTGTCTCTGTGGCATAGCTCATCAAGAGAGGTCTCGCTGCTCTGATACCATGAGAATATGCATGGAAGCTTCCTAGCGACACAGCCGCTGGCTGGGCGCCAATGCCTGGTCAGACGATGACGACAGTTACAAGTCGTACACACAGCGGCAAGGGTCTGGCTAGGAGACACAAGGCAAATTGTCAGAATGCTTAAACAACATTTGCAGAGAGAATCAAAATGACAGGCCCATGGCAAAAGTACCTGTCGCGGCGCACGGCGGGTGTCGCACGCGGCAGCACAAGGTCTGTCCTAAAACCGGCACAAGGTTTTGGTCGCAACTCAGCGTAGACATTTCAGAACGCTACGCCGTCTGAACCTAGATGTGCAGAATCATAAGCCAGATGCTACGACTGGTCACATGCATGTATCCGGCATCAAACGGTGGACAAACAATACAAAAACATGCAAATGGGGCCCATGGCCAGTCCACCGATAAATTCCTACGTGCTTGAGGAAAACTACAAGAGGTCACAGGCAGCGTTCAGAGCTCTGGGACAATCGTCGGTTAGTTCCAAGCTGGTAATCCACCAAATGACGCACCGATACCACCTGGGTCCGCATCAGGGATATGCACTGGCATGGACACGGCCGAGTGGTCACAGTAAACTGTATAGGTCGACAGGAACGTCACAAATCACAACAGGTGCTTGTAAAAGTAACTGGCAATGTCTCGGCAATTCCTGCCAACGCTTGCCACTGCCTTGCCAATGCCTAGAAACGCTTGGGAAGCTCATGGCAATCACTAGAAATACCTAGGCAATGCTTGGGATATCCTAACAATGCCTGGGAAACGCCTAATAATGCCTAGCAATGCATTTGCAATGCTTGGCGGTTCTTTGTAATACTTCGCTTTGTCTCGGCAATACTTGGCAATTCCTAGCAATGATAGCAATGCCTATGTAATGCCCAATAATGTCTAGCAATTCGAGGAAGTGCTTGGCAATGTTTGGTCATGACTGGTCGATGCCAAGCGATGCGTGGGAATGCACAGGCAATGCCAATGACTACATGACCATTTTTGGGTAATGTGTGGCAATGCCTTGTATTTCCTGCTCTCTGCCATGGTGATGCATGGCAATGCCTACCTATGCCTGGCAATGCCTGGGAAATGCTTGGATGTGTGTGGTATTTCCTAGCAATACCTCAGCAATGCCTGGCATAGCTTGATATTGCTTGGCAATGCCTGCAAATGTCTTCCAATGCTTGGGCAATACTTGGCATAATTCTCCAGGCAATGCCCAGGCAATGCCTTAGGAATGCCTAGAAATGCTTGGAAATGCCTAGATAGTGTGTGGCAATGCCTGGCAATGCATATAAATTTCTATTAATGCCATGTCGTGTCTCGCAATGCTTGGCAATGTCCAGGAAATGCCAGACAATGCTTGGCAATCCTTGTGTAATGCCTGGCATGTTGGAGTAATGCTCCTCACCATGGCAGCAGTGACTCCAAAAAGGAACACCAAAAAGACAAGCCAAGGTGGCTTAGTGGTTAATGGTGTCCACCTCTAGAGGCAAGGGCCCAGGTTCAAGTCCCACAAGATCAATCTCTACCCTGCCTCAAGGGAGGTGAAAAATAGATGCCAGGAAGCTAGCTCAAACTCTAGAATTCCTTCTTAACGTTCTAGAAGGCCAGGTGAGGGTCCATGAAGGTGGCACACCTTCTAGAAGGGGTGACTTGTTCTACAAGGCATCTAGGGGTGTCTTGGTCTTCTGGATACCTTCCCTCCTACTAGAAGCAAGCTGAGGAATCTAGGAAGGGGCAGAAGCTTCTAGAGGAAGGAAGGGATACCTTCCTAGGTGGAAAAGGACAGCCTACCAAGGGCCACTCTAGAAGCCATAGAATCTGCTAGGAAGCTCCAAATCTGGCATGCTTTGGTGTTCTGGAAAGCTTACATCAGTGGCTATAAAATGCCACTGCTTTTGAGTCTTGATCAAGTTTTCATTCCCGTTCAATTCAGGCTAAAACTATTGCCTCACTCTTTGACCAGTTTTCTGCCATCTTTGGAGCAAGTTGCCTCCACAGTTTCAGTCCCTCCAAAAACAGTTGGTCGTGTGAACCAACCATTGCTAGGGACCCTCCAGGGTGCACGCTCACCCTCAGACCAACAAAGGGTTATGGACCCACGCCTCTAAGGGGTTCCAAGCCAGCTTGAATTTACGTTTCCAATAGTAAGACATGGCAACCAGCAAGCAAGAGAGCAGCCGTACTGCCCTTAAGTTTGATGGGACAGGCTTTGCCTTGTGGAGGTGGCAGTTTGAGGTCTTCCTCGACAACAAGGGACTGCTTGAGCTCGTAAAGGGTGATGAGACTACTCCGCCAGAGACTACAACGGCTGAGGTGAAGGAGGCATACAAGAAGCACAACAAAAAGGCGTTGGCGCTTCTTGTGTACGCGTTATGTCCGCCACAACTTGGGCACATCCAAGGATGCACCCTGGCCACAGAAGCATGGTCAAAACTCTGCTCCATCTACCAGTCAAGCAACCTTGCCAAGCAGCTCTTCATCTTCAAACGGCTCGTCACCCTCCGAGCCAACGAAGGCGACAGCATCATGGAGATCATGCAGTAGATTGAGTCACTCGCAGCGGAGTCCATGGCTACTGGTTGGGAGGTTGACTCTCAGTTGCAAGCTATGATCCTCCTTCTGGCCTTGCCGGACAGTTGGAGTCCCATGATCATAGTCCTTGGCAGCTGACCTTCCAATGAGCTGAAGTACCCGAAGGTTGCTGAGTACGTGCGCAACGNCAGTGGAGGCAGAGGCGACAAGTGGAAGGGTGCCAAACAGGGCACCAAGAAGGGTGACAAGAAGGGGGAGTGCTTCAACTGCGGCAAGGAGGGCCACTATGCGTGCAACTGCCCCAAGAAGAAGCCACACTAGTCAGAGCGGGGCGGGAAGAAAGACGAGCAGGCCCTTATGGCGTACAACTCCACAAACTTGAAGGATCCGGGAGTTGCCGTCATTGACTCCGGATCAGGCCGCCACACGCAATGCAACAGGGCAGAATTTGTCACCTACGGCGCCTCGGAGAGACGCATGACGGTAGCCAACGGCAAAACAGAGGTGGCCGCCGGTGAGGGTAATGGCCGCATTGAGTCCATTGTGGATGGCAAACCTGTCACGAGCACAATCCAGGACGTGCTCCACATGCCCAAACTTGGAGCAAACCTCCTCTCCGTCAGCCGCCTTACCGACAAGGGACTTGAGGTACTCTTCACCAAGAAGGAGGCCGTCAACCGCAAGGAGGAAAAAGGCGAGGTTATTGCGTGCACCAAGAGAGAGGATGACTTGTACCTGCTACGCGCAAAGATCCTCGGCAGTTGGGCAGAGTCCAACGCCGCCAATCTCGCAACGAAGGATGAAGGAGACCTGGACCTCTGGCACCGCCAACTTTGCCATGTTTTTCCATCGACGGTGAAAGAGATGGCAAAGAGAGAGGTGGTGCGGGGTCTCCTAATCAGTGATTCTGATGGAACCAAGGAGACCGTGTGTGAGCCATCCGTTATCGGCAAATCAACGCGGTAACCGTTTATGGCAAAGGGGACGTGTGCGTCAACAAAGTTGGCAGTGGTACACACTGATGTGTGTGGACCACTTGAGAGCTCCATTGGCGGAGCACGCTACTTCCTCACCTTCATCGACGACCACAACCACAAACTATAACTCTACCTCATAAAGCGGAAGAGTGCAGTCCTTGCATGCATGTAAGAGTTTGTGGCAAATGTGGAGCAGCAAACAGAGTTGAAGGTGAAGGCATTCTGGAGCGACAACGGTGGTGAATATGCGGGCTCCCTTGGGTGGATGAAGAGCAAGGGGATTGAGTGGCAGAAAATAACCCCACACTTCCCACAACAGAATGGTGTCGCAAAGAGAGAAAATCGCACAATCCTTAACATGGTGCGATCAATGTTGAGCGTCGCCAGCCTTCAACAACGGTATTGGGCGGAGGCGGCACGGACAGTGGCATACATAATGAACCTTACACCGACCAAGCCGTTGAAGGACATGGAGAGCAAGGCGTGGAAGACGCCACAAGAGGTGTGGAGCGAGAGGAAGCCGGCAGTGGGTCACCTCCGCACGTTTGGTTGCATTGCACATGCGGTGGTGCAGGCACGTGAAGGGCGGAGCAAGCTGGACCCACAAACCCGCCGGTGTATTTTCCTTGGGTACGAGAGCGGAAGCAAGGCGTACCGGCTCTTTGACCCAAGGAGGCAGCAGATTGTGCCGAGTCGCAAAGTCACGTTTGACAAGAAAAATCGATGGACAGATGAGGAGGCAGGTCTCTCCAAAAGGGGGGAGTGGTTTCCACTCCTTGAGGGGGAGACACCGGAGGATGTGAATGAGGGTGACATCCTCGTAGCACCACCAGCCAGAGAGGATCGCCCGAGGGATGGGCGAGCGGCAAAATTTGTTCCGGCCAGTTTGGATGAGGAATCTGAAGCATCGGAGATGGACGTGGAGGTGGGGAGTCGACCGATATCTCCAAGGTCTCCAAGAGAGGGGGAGCAGGTGCTTGGAGAGGATGGCGCCAAAAGGAGACAGCAACAAGAACAACCGCCTCAACAGCCTCGCATGAGCAGCCGTGTGCGAAGAAGGACAAAGAGATACAATGCCGACAAGGGAATTTGGACTGCGTTCGCACAAGTCTTCTTCACGCAAGAGGAGCGTGAAGGAGGCACTGCACAAGAAGGATGGGGCTGAGTGGGAGGGAGCAATACAATATGAGCTCACCTCCCATGAGGAGAAAGGCTCTTCAGTTGCAGGTTGAGCATGGACGACTGCGATGGGTGATGCGCAAGGGGGAGATTTTTGGAGTAATGCTCCTCACCATGGCAGCAGTGACTCCAAAAAGGAACACCAAAAAGACAAGCCAAGGTGGCTTAGTGGTTAATGGTGTCCACCTCTAGAGGCAGGGGCCCGGGTTCAAGTCTCACAAGATCAATCTCTGCCCTGCCTCAGGGGAGGTGAAAAATAGATGCCAGGAAGCTAGCTCAAACTCTAGAATTCCTTCTTAACGGTCTAGAAGGCCAGGTGAGGGTCCACGAAGGTGGCACACTTTCTAGAAGGGGTAACTTTTTCTACAAGGCATCTAGGGGTGTCTTGGTCTTCTGGATACCTTCCCTCCTACTAGAAGCAAGCTGAGGAATCTAGGAAGGGGCAGAAGCTTCTAGAGGAAGGAAGGGATGCCTTCCTAGGTGGGACAAGGACAACCTACCAAGGGCCACTCTAGAAGCCATAGAATCTGCTAGGAAGCTCCAAATCTGGCATGCTTTGGTGTTCTAGAAAGCTTAGATCAGTGGCTATAGAATGCCACTGCTTTTGAGTCTTGATCAAGTTTTCATTCCCATTCAATTCAGGCCAAAACTAATGCCTCATTCTTTGACCAGTTTTCTGCCATCCTTGGAGCAAGTTGCCTCCATAGTTTCAGTCTCTCCAAAAACAGTTGGTGGGGTGAACCAGCCACTGCTAGGGACCCTCCAGGGTGCACACTCACCCTCACGCCACCATGGCAATGCCTTGAGAATTCTTGGAAATGCCTGACAATGCCTGGCAATGGCTGGAGATTTCTAGGGATTACCTAGGAAATGTCTAGCAATGCCTTGCAACGCATGGGCAATGCCTAGAAACATCACGCAATGCCTAGGCAGTGCCTGGAAAGGTATGCCTGCTTGGTAATGAAAAGCAATGCTTCTGTAATGCCTTGCAATGTCTGGCAATGCCTGGGCAATGCCTGATTATGCATAGCATTGTTTGGTAATGCCTCGCAATGCATTTCCATGCCTGAGCTTTGCCTGGAATCGCTCGAGAAATGCCTAGTATTTCCTGGCAATGCACGAGAAATGCCTATAAATGCTTGGAAATGCCTAGGCAATGTCTGGTAAATCCAGGGCAATGTCTGGCAATGCCTGGAAATGCCTCGTGAGCCTAGCAATGCCTGGGTAAGGCTTGGCAATGTCTGGGAATGCTTAGCAATGCCTGGCAGTGCGTGCGTAGCGCGCAGCCGACACCACGTGGATTGAGGGTCGGAGACTCTCAACACCGTGGTTTTGGCCTAGTTGGCTAAGGATTCCGTCCAATCTGTTACATTGGAATCAGAGTGTTGGGGTTTGAGTCCAACGTGCAGATACCGAGGACGGTTAACTCCTAGGCGGGGGGAGTGTAGCGCGCCACCGGCGCCATGTGGATCGAATGGGGGTCTCTGTTCTGTGGACGGTTGGACGGGATGGCTTGAGGCTCCAAGGCCCTCAAGCACCGCGGTTTTGGCCTAGTCGGACAAGGATTCCATCCAATTTACTATAGCATGACAACGACTAGCAACACTTGGGTAACATCTGGCAATGCCTTGCAATTCCTAGGCAATGCCTGGCGATGCCTGGTTATGCTTGGAAATGCCCGGGCAATGCTAGGCAATGCCTGGCATTGCCTGGACAATGCTTGGCAATGACTCACAATTCCATGGCAATGCCTCACAATGCTTGGCAATGCCTAGAAATTCCTGGAAGTTTCTTGACAATGCCTTGCAATGCTCGGCAAGGCCTGGCAAGGTTTGGACAATGTTGGCAATGCCTAAGCAATGCATGGAAATTCCTGGGCAATGCTTGGCAATGCCAAGGCAATGCCTAAGCAATGCACGGAAATTCTTGGACAATGCTTGGCAATGCCAAGGCAATGCCTGGCAATACCATGGAATAAGAACAAATGCCTCTGCGATTCCTTTAGGTGCTTGGAAATTCCTGTCAATGCCTGGGCAATGCCTTCCAATGTGCAGGCTTTACCTAGCAACGCCAGGGAATGTGTAGAAATCATTGGCAATGCTTGGTGATGCCTTAGCAGTGCCTTGCAATACTTGGCAATGTCTGGGAAAATGCCTCAAAATGCTTGGCACTGCCTTGGAAATACTTGACAATGCCAGGCAATGCCTAGGAATCAAACTATGCCTTGCAATTCCTGACAACGTGTGGAAAGGCCTAGGCAATGCCCAGGAATAACAGGTCAACGCCTGGGAATGCCTTGACAATGCCTGGAAATGTCATGAAATGCCTAGGCAATGCTTGGCAATGCCTGGATATGCTTTGCAATGCTTGGGAAATGTCCACAAACGCCTTGCAACGCTTTTGTAATGTCTTGTAATTCCTGGCAATGCATGGTAATGCCTGCCGATGCCTGGGCAATGTCTGGCAATGCATGGAAATGCCCTGGAAATGCTTGGGAATGCCTAGAAATTCCTAGGCAATGTCTGGTAATGCTATGTCTAGCAATGCCTAGGCAAGACTTGCGAGGAATTACAGGATATCCTGTAATTCCCCGCAAGTCTTCGCAATGCATGGACAGTTCCTGGTAATGCCTAGCAGTGCCTGGGCAATGCCTAGAAATGCTTGGGAAATACCTGGTAAAGCTTTCCAATGTCTACGCATTGCCGGGTAGTGCCTGATAATGCCTGGCAAAGCCCGGGCAAGACCTAGGAATGCCGGATAATGCTTGGAAATGCCTGGAAACATCAGGGCAATGCTTGGCAATGCTTGGAAAATGCATTGCAACACTTGGAATTGCTTAGGCAATGCTGGGCAATGCATGGGAAATGTTTGGTGATGCTGTGCAATACTTGGCAATGCCTGTGCAATGCGTGAAAATGCCTGGCGATACCTGAGAAATGCTGCGCAATACCTAGCAGTGTCTGACAACGCCTAGCATTTCCTCGCAGTAATCAGCAATGCTTGTGCAATTCCTCAGAATGCCTGACAGTGCCTGGAAAGACCTCGACAATACCTCGCAATGCTAGGCAATGCCTAGCATTGCTTGGCAATGCCTAGCATTGCTTGGCAATTTCTAGGCAATGCCTGGCAGTGCTCGACAAAATCTGGCAATGCCTAGAAACTAGCCAATGCGTGGAAATTTCATGGTTATGCCTGACGACTGGCAATAACTAGCAATGCCTTTGCAATGCCTGGCAATGCCTGGGCAATGCTTGCCAATGCCTGGAAATGCCATGCAATGCCTTGTATACCTGGGCAATGCCTCGCAATGCTTGGCAATGTCGGATCAATACATCGAAATGATTGGCAGTGCCTGGACTAAATGTGACAATACTGTGAAATTCTTGAAAAGACTAGGCAATGCTTGGGAGTGTCCGGGCAATGCCCGACAATGTCACAGAATGCCTCAGCAATGCCTAGAAATGCTTGGAAATGTTCGACAATGCCTAGGCAATGCCTCACAATGCCTCGCAATGCCTGGGAAATGCCTGATATTCTTGGCATTTCGTAACAATTCCTACCAATGCCTGGGCGATTCCTAGCAATGCATGGCAGTGCCGATACAGTGCTTGGGAATGCGTGCAAATGCCCAGGCAATGTCACGCAATGCCATGGACATATCTCGCAATGCCTGGGCCATACCTTGACAATGCCTTTCAAGTCGTAGGAAGGCCTGGCCCATGCTTGGCACTGCCTGACAATCCCTGGCAATGCCTAGCAATGCTTGCACAATACCTAGCAATGCTTTGCAACGCCTAGGCAATGCCATACTATGTTTGCTAATGCCTGGCCAAAGCTTCGCAATGCTTTACAATACTAGGGCACTGCCTAGCAATGCCTGGCAATGCTTGGGCAATGTCCGGCAATGCCTAGAGATGCTTGGGCAAAGCCTGGCAATGCATGGCAATAAATGGTGAATGCCTGCCAGTGTTTAATCATGCCTGGGCAATGCCTTGCAATGCTTGGGCAATGCCCGCCCATGCGTGCAAACTCTAGGCAGGGCCTCTGCGTTGCCTGGAAATGCCTAGCAATTCCTGACAAGGCCACGCAACGCCTGGGCAATGCCAGGCAATTCCTGGGCACTGCGTGGAAAGGCCTTTGCAATGCCTAGCAATACCTAGCAATAGCTAGCAATGCTTGTGCAATGCCTCATAATGCCTCGCAATGCATGGCAATGCTTGGGAAATGCCTGCGCATGCGTGCAAACGCCAGGCAGAGCCTCTGTGATGCCTGGAAATGCCTGGGCTATGCCTAGCAATGCCTCGCAATGTCTGGCAACGCTTGGCAATGAATGGTAATGCCTGAGTAGTGTTTGCCAATCCTTCGCAATGTCTAGGTAATGCCTGGCAATGCATTCCAGTGCTTGGGTAAGGCCTGAAAATTCTTGGCAATGCCTGGAATATGTCTGGAAATGGCTCACAATGCTTGGCAATGCTTTGGCAATGCCTCCGAATGCCTGGACAATGTGTGTCGGTGCGCGGGCAACGCTTGGCCACACGTGGGCAATGCCTAGCAATGTCGCGCAGTTTGGTCAACGCCGGGCAATGCCTGGGCAATGCTTGGCAATGCCTGGGTAATTCCTTGCAATGCCTCAAATGCTTGGCAATGCCTTGGATTGCCTAGGCAATGCCAAGCAATGCTATCCAGGCATGGGGAATGCCCGACATGCCAGTCAATGCTTGGGCATTGCCTTGCAAAGCCTAGTATTGCTTGGCGATGCTTGGGCAATGCCTGGCGGTGCCCGTCAATGACTGGTAATGGCTGCAAAACTTGTGTCAATGCCTTAAAATGCCCGGGCAATGCCTGAAAACGCTTGAGCAATGCCTAGAAATGCATAAAATGCCTGGGTAATGCCTCGCATTTCCTGGAAGTACCTTGTCAATGCTTGGCAATTCCTACCAATGCCTGGGCAATGTCCTTGATTTCCTTGCAATGCATGGGCAATGCCTGAAAATGCCTGGGCAATGCCTAGAGATGTCTGGAAATGTCTGACAATGAATCGAATGCCTCGCAATGCCTGGACAATGCTTGGCGATGCCAAGGAGATCCATGGAAATGCCTGAGAAACTCTTGGCAATGCCTAGCAATTCCTGGGCAATGTCTGGCAACGCCTAGAAATGCCTGGGAATGCGTGGCAATGCCTGGTAACACTTGGCAATGCGTAGGCAATGCCAGGCAATGCCTGTGCAATGCCGGATAATGTCTGGTAATGCTGGAACAGTGCTTGGCAATGCCTCGCAATGGCTAGGCAATGACAAGCGATGCATGGAAATGCCTGGGCAATGCCAGGCAATGCACGGCAATGATTGAATAACGCCTAGCAAGCCCTTTGAATGGGTGTTGGTTTTGTGCCTCAATCGATACGTGGAATGATAATCTATGAACTAGGGCACAACCAGGGCGCAACTAGGATGCAACTAGGGTAAACCCTGGGCGCAAGTAGGCCACAAGTACGGCCCAAATAGCGCGTAGCTAGTGCCAATCTGAGGCGCAAGTACGGTGCAACTAGGGCATAGCTAGGGCGGAAGTAGGACGGAAATAGGGTGCAACTAGGACGCAACTAGGGTGCAACTAGGGCGCAACCAGGATGCAACTAGGGTGCAACTAGTGCGCAAGTAGGGCGCAACTAGGGCGTAACTAGGGTGTAACTAGGGCGCAACTATGGTGCAAGTAGGACGCAACTAGGGTATTATTAGGGCAAAAATAGGACGGAAGTAGGGGGCAAGTTGGGCACAACTAGGGCGCAACTATGGTGCAAGTAGGACGCAACTAGGGTATTATTAGGGCAAAAATAGGACGGAAGTAGGGGGCAAGTTGGGCACAACTAGGGCGTAATTAGGGAGCAAGTTGGGTGCAATTACGGTGCAAGTTGGGTGCAACTAGGAGGAAACTATTGCGCAACTAGGGCGCAACTAGGGGGCAACTAGGGCACAAGTAGGACGCAACTAGGGCGCAAATAGGGTGTAACCAGGGTACAACTAGGGCGCAACTAGGGCGTAGCTAGAACCGAACCGAGGCGCAACTAGGGTGCAACTTGGGCGCAACTTCGTCTAAGTAGGACGCAACTAGGACGCAACTAGGACAAAACTAGGTCGCAACTAGGACGCAAGTAGGGCGCAACTAGGGCACAAAAAGGGCACAACTGGGGCGTAGCTAGTGCCCAACTGAGGCGTAGCTAGGGCGGAACTAGGGCGTAAGTAGGGTGCAAGTAGGGCACAACTAGGACGTAAGTATGGTGCAACTAGGTTGCAACTAGGGCGCAACTAGGGTGCAACAAAGGCGCATCTAGGGCACAACCAGGGTGCAACTAGGGCGCAANACAACTAGGGGGTAATTAGGGAGCAACTAGGGTACAACAAGGGCGCAAGTTGGGTGCAACTAGGAGGAAACTATGGCGCAACTAGGGCGCAACTAGGGGGCAACTAGGGCACAAGTAGGACGTAACTAGGGCGCAAATAAGGTGTAACCAGGGTACAACTAGGGCGCAACTAGGGCGTAGCTAGAACCGAACCGAGGCGCAACTAGGGTGCAACTTGGGCGCAACTTCGTCTAAGTAGGACGCAACTAGGACGCAACTAGGGCGCAACTAGGACAAAACTAGGTCGCAACTAGGACGCAAGTAGGGCGCAACTAGGGCACAAAAAGGGCACAACTGGGGCGTAGCTAGTGCCCAACTGAGGCGTAGCTAGGGCGGAACTAGGGCGTAAGTAGGGTGCAAGTAGGGCACAACTAGGACGTAAGTATGGTGCAACTAGGTTGCAACTAGGGCGCAACTAGGGTGCAACAAAGGCGCATCTAGGGCACAACCAGGGTGCAACTAGGGCGCAACTAGGGCGCAAATAGGGTGCCACTAGTGTCCAATTGAGGCGCAACTAGGGCACAACTAGGACGCAAGTAGGGTGCAAGTATGGCGTAACTAGGGCGCAACAAGGGCGCAACAAGAGCGCAAGTGGGGTGCAATTAGGGTACAACAAGAGCGCAACTAGGCCGCAACAAGGGCGCAATTAGGACGCAACTGAGACGCAAGTAGGGCGCAACTTGGGTGCAAGTGAGCGCAAGTACAACACAACTAGGACGTAGCTACTGCCCAAGTGACGCACAAGTAGGGCGCAACTAGGGCACAGCTAGGACGGAAGTAGGACGGAAGTAGAACGTACGTAGGGCGCAACTAGAGTGTAACTAGGCGCAACTAGGGTGCAACTAGGGCGCAAGTAGGGTGTAACTACGGCAAAACTTTGACGTAGCTAGTGCCCAACTCAGGCACAACCAGGGTGCAACTAGGACGCAACTAGGGTGCAAGCAGGACGCAATCAGGGCGCAACTAGGACGCAAGTAGGGCGTAATTAGGGCGCAACTAGGATGCAATGAGGGCATAACTAAGGTGCAACTAGGGCGCAACTAGGGCATAGTTAGTGCCCAACTGAGGCGCATCTAGGGCGTAACTACGGTGCAAGTAGGGCGTAAGTAGGGCGCAAGTAGGGCGCAACTAGGGTACAACTAAGGCGCAACTATGGCGCAACTAGGGTGCAAATAGGGCACAACTAGGACGCAAGTAGGGCGCAACTGGGATGCAACTTGGGCGCAACAAAGGCACAACTAGGGCGCAACAAGGGCACAACTAGGGCGCAACTAGGGCGCAACTAGTGCCCAACTGAGGCGCGGCTAGGACACAATTAGGGCGCAACTAGGATGCAACTAGGGCGCAACTAGGGCGCAAGTAGGACGCGAGTATGGTGCAACTAGGGTCAAACTAGGGTGCAATAAGGACGCAAGTAGGGCGCAAATAAGGTGCAACTAGATCGCAACTAGGGCGCAACTAGGGCACAACTAGGCTGCAACTAGGACACAAGTAGGGTACAACTAGGACGGAACTAGGACGCAACTATGGCGCAAGTGAGCACAAGTACAGTACAAATAGGACGTAGCTACTACACAAGTAGGGCGCAACTAGGGCGAAGCAAGGACGGAAGTAGGACGTAAGTACGGCGCAACTAGGGCGCAACTAGGGCACAACTAGGCTGCAACTAGGACACAAGTAGGGTACAACTAGGACGGAACTAGGACGCAACTATGGCGCAAGTGAGCACAAGTACAGTACAAATAGGACGTAGCTACTACACAAGTAGGGCGCAACTAGGGCGAAGCAAGGACGGAAGTAGGACGGAAGTAGGACGTAAGTACGGCGCAACTAGGGCGCAACTAGAGCGTAACTAGGGTGAAACTAGGGCGTACGTAGGACGTAACTAGGACAGAATGGGGCGTAACTGGTGCCCAACTTAGGCACAACTTGGGTGCAACTAAGACGCAACTAGGGCGCAAGTAGGGCGTAACTAGGGCGCAACTAGGACACAACTAGGGTGCAACTAGGGTGCACCTAGGGTGCAACTAGGGTGCAACTAGGGCGCAGTTAGGGCGCAACTAGGACGTAGCTAATGTCCAACTGAGGCGCATCTAGGACGCAACTAGGGCGCAACTATGGCACAACTAGGACACAACTACGGCGCAACTAGGACGCAAATGAGGCGCAAATTTGGCGCAACTAAGGCGCAACAAGGGTGCAATAAGAGCACAACTAAGGTGCAACTAGTGCCCAACTGAGATGCAACTAGGACGCAATAAGGGCATAACTAGGGCGCAACTAGGACGCAACTAGGACGCAATCAGGGCACAAGTACGGCGCAACTAAGGTCAAACCACGGTGCAACAAGGGTGCATGTTGGGCACAAGTAGGGCGAAACTAGGGCATAGCTAGTACCCAGCTGAGGCACAACAAGAGCGCAACTAGGGTCTAAATAAGGCACAACTAGGATGCATCTAGGGCACAAGTAGGGCGCATCTATGTGGCGACTAGGCCGCAAGTTGGATGTTGTTAGGACACAACTAGGGTGCAACTAGGGCGTAGCTAGTGTCCAACGGAGGCGCAACTAGGGCCTAACTAGGGTGCAAGTAGGGCGATGTAGGGCGTAACTAGGGAAGAACTAGGGTGTAACCAGGGCGCAAATAGGGCACAAATATGGTGCAACTAGGGCGTAGCTAGTGCCCAAGTAAGGCCCACCTACAGCGCAACTAGGGCCCAAGTAAGGTGCAAGCAGGGCGCAACTAGGACGCAGCTGGGGCACAACAAGGGCGCAAGGAGAACGCAAGTAGGACGCAACTAGAGCACAACTAAGGAGCAACTAGGGCGTAACTAGGGCGTAACTAGGGCGCAACTAGGGCGCAAGTAGGGGACAACTAGGGCACAACTAGGACGCAACTAGGGCAAAAGTAGGGCGCAAGAACAGACCAACTAGGGCGTAGCAATTGCCCAACTTAGGCGCACGTAGGGTGCAACTAGAGCGCAACTAGGACGGAAGTAGGACGGAAGTATGGCGCAAGTAGGGCGCAACTAGGGTGCAACTAGGGTGCAACTAGGGCGTAACTAGGGCACAACTAGGGCACAACTAGGGCGAAACTAGGGTGCAACTAGGACACAAATAGTGCACAAGTAGGGTGCAAGTAGGGCGCAACTAGTGTACAACTAGGGTACGACTAGTGCCCAACTAAGACACAACTAGGGCGCGACTAGGGTGCAACTTGGGCGCAAGTAGGGCACAACTAGGCCGCAACTCGGGCACAACTAGGGCGCAACTAGGACGCCACTGGGGTGCAAGTAGGGAGCAAATTGGGCGTAACTAGGGTGCAACTTGGGCGCAAGTAGGGCACAACTAGGCCGCAACTCGGGCACAACTAGGGCGCAACTAGGACGCCACTGGGGTGCAAGTAGGGAGCAAATTGGGCGTAACTAGGGTGCAACTAGGGCCCAACTAGGTCACAAGTACGGCACAACTAGGGTGCAACTAGGGCGCAAGTAGGGCGCAGGTAGGGCGTAACTAGGACACAACAAGGGCGCAACTAGGGAACAACTAGGGCGTAACCAGGGCGCAAGTAGGACGCAGGTAGGGCACACATAGGACACAAGTAGGACCCAAGTAAGTCGCAATTAGGTCGCAACTGTGGCGCAACTAGGGCGCAACTAGGGTACAATTAGGACGCAAGTAGGGTGTAACTATAGCACAACTAGGGCGCAAGTAAGGGTCAACTAGGGTGCAACTAGGGTGCAACCAGGGTGCAACTAAGGCGAAACTAGGGCGTAGCTAGTGACTGAGTGAGGCGCAACTAGGGCACAACTAGGGTCTAACTAGGGCACAAGTAGAGAAAAAGTACGGCCTAACTAGGACACGGCTAGTGCCAACCTAAGGTGCAAGTAGGGTACAACGAGGGCGCAGCTAGGACGGAAGTAGCACAGAAGTAGGGCGCAAGTAGGGTGCAACTAGGGTACAACTACGACGCAGCTAGGGTGCAACTAGGGCGCAACTAGGACGCAAGTACGATGCAACTAAGAAAAAACTGGGGTGTAACTAGGGCGCACCTAGGGTGCATGTAGGACGTAACTAGGGCACAAGTAGGGCGCACCTAGGGCATGACTAGGGCGCAACTAGGACGTAGCTAGTGCCCAACTGAAGTTCAAGTAGGGTACAACTAGGGCGCAAGTAGCATGCAACCAGGGCACAACTATGGCGTAACTAGGACATAGCTAGTGCCCAACAGAGGCACAACTAGGGTGCAACTAGGGCACAAAAGGGGCGTAAGTTGCGTGCAACTGAGGTGTACTAGGGCACAACTAGGGTGCAAGTAGGGCGCAACTAGGGCGTGACTAAGGCGCAACTAAGGCGCAAGTGTGGCGCAACTAGGGCTCAACTAGGGTGCAACTAGGGCGCAACAAAGGTGCAACTACGTTGAAACAAGGGCGCAACTAGGGCGCAACTATGTCGTAACTAGGACGCAACTAGGGCACAACATGTGCCCAACAGAGGCTCATTTAGGGTGCAACTAGGGCGCCAGTAGGGCACAACTAGGGTGCAACTAGGGTGCAACTAGGGGGCAACAAGGGCGCAACTAGGGCACAACTAGGGCGTAACTAGAACGCAACTAGGGCACAAGTAGGACGCAACTAGGGTGCAAATAGGGTGCAACTAGGGCATAAGTAGGGCGGAAGTAGGACACACATGTGGTCCAACTAGGGCGCAACTAGGGCGCAACTAGGGTGCAACTAGGGTGCAACTAGGACGCAACTAGGGCGCAATTAGGGCACATCTAGGGTGCAACTAGGGTGCAACTAGGGTGCAACTAAGGTGCGACTAGGACGCAACTAGGGCGCAAATAAGGCGTAACTAGGTCGCAAGTTAAGCGTATCTAGGGCTCAACTAGGGTGCAACTAGGGTGCAACTAGGGCGCAACTAGGAAGCAACTAGGGTACAAGTAGGACGCAACTAGGGCGCAACTAGGCTTCAACTAGGGTGCAAGTAGGATGCAACTAAGGTACAACAAGGGCACAACTCTGTTGCAAGTAGGGCAAAAATAGGTCGCAACTAGGACGAAACTATGGCGCAACAAGGGCGCAACTAGAGCACAACAAGGCCGCAACTAGGGCACAAGTATGGCGCAAGANGAGATGCAACTAAGGCACAAATATGGCATAACTAGGAGGCAAGTAGGATGCAACTAGGGTGCAACTAGGGTAAAACTAGGACACAACTAGGGCACAAGTAGGGCACAGCTAGGTCGCAACTTTGGTGCAACTATGGCATAACTAGGACGTACCAAGTGTCCAACTGAGGCGTAACTAGGACACAACTAGGGCGCAAGTAGAACACAACTAGGGCGCAACCACAACTAGGACGTGACTATGGCGCAAGTAGGGTGCAACTAGGGCGCAACTAGGGCACAACTAGGGTGCAAGTATGGTGCAAGTAGGGCAAAATTAGGATGCAGCGAAGGAGCAACTAGGTCGCAACTATGGTGCAACTATGGTGCAACTAGGGCATAACTAGTGTCCAACTGAGGCGCACTAGGGCGCACCTAGGGTGTAGGTAGGGCGCAAGTAGGGCGCAACTAGGGTGCAAGTAGGCCACAACTAGGGTGCAACAAGGGCACAAGTAGGACGTAACTAGGGTGCAACTAGGACGCAACTATGCCACAACTAGGGCACAACTATGATGCATGTAGGCTGCAACTAGGGTGCAACTAGGCCGCAACTAGGACGTAACTAGTGCTTATGTAGGGCACAACTAGGGTGCAACTAGGGTGCAACTAGGGTGCAGCTAGGCACAACTAGGGCACAACTAGGGCGCAACTAGGCGCAACTAGGGTGCAAGTTGGGCGTAAGAACGGCATAAGTGGGACGCAACTAGGGTACAACTAGAGCAAAAGTAGTGTGCAACTGGGGCGCAACTAGGGCGTACCTAGGGTGCAACTAAGACGCAACTAGTGTTGAATATGTTTGCCCCTTGTTCAGTATTGTACGACGGATCAGGAATGCTCTGCCCCTTGTGGAGGTATGACCCCTGGATTTGTTGTAGGGTGACTCAACTATGCTCTGTCTCATGTGAGATATGACCTGTGAGTACACCATGTAGGTGAGTGGTTAACTTGGCCATTTTGTTGATTTGGCCAAGTGAGAGGTCATGAGCTCGATCCTGGCTCCATGCACATCTTGGTTGTTTTAGAAGCTTCCAAGAAAGAAAGTCCATTGCTTCTGGGAAGCAACACGGCTGATCAGTCACCTTGGCACAAGGATGCTTATGTGTCAAGCCCACAGCGCAAGTCTCTTGGTGATGTGGCAGGGTCAAGCCACTTCTTAGGAATGTGCTTTTGAGTTCTAGGACTGGACAGACAGCTATAAAAGGACTTGTCTTGCATGCTGATCAATCAACCCTTGCTTGATGCTCTCTTGCGTATTGACGACTTGAGCTCTTCTTGAGATGTAATGCTAAGGCGTTAGTACTCTTGAAGGTGAAGTGTATGCCTGATTAAGTTTGGGGTGCACGACACATACCTGCAAAGGAAGAAGGTGTAAAAACCTTTGTGAGCTTTTTTGGTTTCGCGGCTTCTCTGCCGGAGGTGGTTAGCTCAGTAGCTAACAACTAGGACGTAGCTAGTGCCTAATTGAGGCGTAAGTATGGCGCAACTAGGATGCAACTAGGGTAGAACTAGGGTACAAGGAGGGTGAAATTACGGCCAGACTAGGACGGAACTAGTGCCTAATTGAAGCGCAAGTACTACGCAACTAGGGTCAGCTAGGGCGGAAATAGGATGGAAGTAGGGCGTAAGTATGGCACAACTAGAATGCGACTAGGACGCAACTATGGCGCAACTAGGACACAGATAGGACGCATCTAGGAAGAAACTAAGGTCCAAGTACGGTGCAACTAGGGTGCGAGTAGGGCACAAGTAGGACGCAACTGGGGTGCAAGGAGGGCGACTAGGGCTCAACTATGGTGTCACTAGTGTCCAATTGAGGTGCAACTAGGGTGCAACTAGGGCGCAACTTGGGCGCAAATAGGGCACTACTAAGGTGCAAGAGGACGCTACTGAGGTGCAACTATGGCGCAACAAGAACGCAAGTACGGCGGAACTAGGGTGCACCTAGGGCACAAGTAGGGCGCAACTAGGGCACAAACAGGGTGCAACTTGGGCATAGCTAGTACCCAACTGAGGCGCAACTAGGACGCAACTAGGGCGCAACTAGGGTGCAAGTAGGACGCAACTAGGACACAACTAGGGTGCAACTAGGACGCAACCAGGACGCAACTAGGACGCACTTAGGGCAAAAGAAGGGCGCAACCAGAGCGCAACTAGGAAGCAACTAAGGTGCGATTAGGGTGCAACTAAGGCACAACTAGGGTGCAACTTGTGCCCAACTGAGGTGCAACCGGGGTGCAACAAAGGTGCAAGTAGGGCGCTAGTAGGGCACTACTATGCTGCAACTAGGGTGCAACTAGGGCGTCACTAGGGCGCAACTAGGAAGCAATCAGGGCGCAAGTAGTGCGTAACTAAGACGCAAGTAGGGTGGAACTAGGGCGCAGCTAAGGAGCAACTAAGGCACAAGTAGGGCGCAAGTATGGCGCAACTAGGGCGCAACTAGGGTGAAACTAGGGCACAACTAAGGTGCAACTAGGGCGCAACTAGGGCACACGTAGGGCGCAACTAGGGAGCATCGACGGTGTAACTAGGGCGCAAATATGGTGCAAGTAGGATACAACTAGGGTGCACCTAGGGCGGAACTAGGGCGGAACTCGGGAGAAACTAGGATGCAAGTAGGGCGCAACTAAGGCGGAATGAGGGTGCAACTATGGTGCAAGTAGGGTGCAAGTATTGCACAACTATGGTGCAACTAGGACACAAATAGGGTGCAACTAGGGTGCAACAAGGGCACAAATAGGGCACAACTAGGGTGCAGCTAGGACGCAAGTAGGGTGCAACGAGGGTGCAACTAGGGCGCAACTAGGATGCAACAAGGGTGCAAGTTGGGCGCAACTATGGCACAAGAAGGACGCAACTAGGGCGCAACTATGGTGCAACTAGGGTACAACTATGATGCATGTAGGCCACAACTAGGGTACAACTAGGGCGCAACTAGGACGTAACTAGTGCTTAAGCAGGGCGCAACTAGGGTGCAACTAGGGTGCAACTAGGGTGCAACTAGGCTCGACTAGGGCACAACTAGGGTGCAATAAGGCGCAACTCGAGTGCAAGTTGGGCGCAAGAACGGCGGAAGTAGGGAGCAACTAGGGCACAACTAGGGCAAAAGTAGTTTGAGACTAGGGTGCAACTAGGGCGTACCTAGGGTGTAACTAAGACGCAAGTAGGGCGTAGCTAGTACCTAATTGAGGCGTAAGTATAGCGTAACTAGGACGTAACTAGGGCGCAACTAGGGTGCAAATAGGGTGCAAGTATGGCCCAACTAGGACGGAACTAGTGCCTACTTGAGGCGCAAGTAGTATGAAACTAGGGTGCAGCTAGGGCGGAAGTAGGACGGAAGTAGGGCGCAAGTATGGTACAACTAGAACGCAACTAGGGCACAACTAGGGCGTAACTAGGACACAAGTAGGACGCATCTAGGAAGAAACTAATGTGCAAGTAGGGTGCAACTAGGGTGCAAGTAGGGCGCAAGCAGGACGCAACTAGGGCGCAAGTAGGGCGCAACTAGGGTGCAACCATGGCGTCACTAGTTTCCAACTGAGGTGCAACTAGGGCGCAACTAGGGCGTAACTAGGGCGCAAGTAGGGTGCTAGTGACGTGCAAGTAGGAAGCTAATGAGGCGCAACTATGGCACAACTAGAACGCAAGTACGGTGCAACTAGGGAGCACCTAGGGCACAAATAGGGCGCAACTAGGGCACAAACAAGGTGCAACTAGGGCATAGCTAGTGCCTAACTGAGGTGCAACTGGGGCGTAACTGGCATGCAACTAGGATGCAACTAGGACGCAACTAGGATGAAATTAGGACAAAACAATGGCGTAACCAAAGCGCAACTAGGAAGCAACCAAGGTGCAATTAGGATGCAACTAAGGCAAAACTAGGGCGCAACTTGTGCCCAACTGAGGTGCAACTAGGGTGCAAATAGGAAGCAATCAGGGCGCAACTAGTGCGCAACTAGGACGCAAGTAAGGTGGAACTATGGCGCAGCTAAGGAGCAATTAAGGCGCAACTAGTGCGCAAGTATGGCGCAACTAGGGCGCAACTACGGCGTAACTAGGGCGCAACTAAGGTGCAACTAGGGTGCAACTAGGGCACAAGTAGGGTACAACTAGGGAGCATCTAGGGTGCAACTAGGGCGCAAGTAGGGTGCAAGTAGGGCACAACTACGGCGCACCTAGGCTGGAACTAGGGCCGACTCGGGAGCAACTAGGATGCAAGTAGGGTGCAACTAAGGCAGAATGAGGGTACAACTAGGGTGCAAGTAGGGTGCAAGTAGGGCGCAACTATGGCACAACTAGGGCACAAATAGGGTGTAACTAGGGTGCGACAAGGGCACAACTAGGGCGTAACTACGCCGCAGCTAGGGCGCAAGTAGGGTGCAACGAGAGTGCAACTAGGGAGCAATCAGGACGCAACTCGGGTGCAACTTGGGCGCAACTATGGCGCAAGTAGGTGGCAACTAGGGCGCAACTAGGGCACAACTATGGGGCAAATAGGGCACAACTATGATGAATGTAGGCCGCAAGTTGGGTACAACTAGGGCGCAACTATGACGTAACTAGTGCTTAAGTAGGACGCAAATTGGGTGCAACTAGGGTGCAACTAGGGCGCAAATAGGCACAACTAGGGCACAACTAGGGTGCAACTAGGCACAACTAGGGTGCAAGTTGGGTGCAAGAACGGCGGAAGTAGGGCACAACTAGGACACAACGAGGGAAAAAGTAGTGTGCAACTAGGGCGCAACTAGGGCGTACCTAGGATGCAATACCTAGGATGCAACTAAGACACAACGAGGACATAGCTAGTGCCTGATTGAGGCGTAAGTATGGCGCAATTAGGGCGCAACTAGGGCGCAACTAGGGTGCAAGTAGGGTGCAAGTACTACCCAACTAGGATGGAACTAGTGCCTAATTGAGGCGCAAGTAATACGCAACTAGGGTGCAGCTAGGGGGGAAATAGGATAGAAGTAGGGCGCAAGTATTGCGCAAGTAGAACGCAACTAGGGCGCAACTAGGATGCAACTAGGGCGCAAATGAGATGCATCTAGAAAGAAACTAAAGTGCAAGTAGGACGCAACAAGGGTGTAACTAGGACGCAGATATGGCGCAACTAGAGCACAAATGGGATCAAGTAGGGTGCAAGAAGGGCGCAAGTAAGGTACTACTAGGGTGCAACTAGGACGCAACTAGGGTGCAACTAGGGCGCAACTATGTTGCAACCAGGGCGCAACTAGGGTGCAAGTAGGTCGCAAGTAGAGCAAAACTAGGGCGCAATAAGGGCACAACTAGGGCGCAACTAGGCCGCAACTAGGGCCCAACTAAGGCGCAACTAGGGCGCAACTAAGGCACAACTAGGGTGCAACTAGGGTGCAACTCGGGTGCAACTAGGGTACAATTAAGGCGCAACTAGGGTGTAACTAGGGGGCAACTAGGGCGCAACTAGGGCGCAACTAAGGCACAACTAGGGTGCAACTAGGGTGCAACTCGGGTGCAACTAGGGTACAATTAAGGCGCAACTAGGGTGTAACTAGGGGGCAACTAGGGCGCAACTAGGACGTAGCTAGTGCCCAACTGAGGCAGAACTAGGGCGCAACTTTGGCGCAAGTAGGGTGCAAGTAGGGCACAACTAGGGCGCAACGAGGGCGCAACTAGGGCACAACTAGGGTGCAAGTAGGACTGAACTAAGGCACAACTACGGCGCAACTAGGGCACGACTATGACGCAAGTAGGGCGCAAATAGGGTGCAATTAGAACGTAACTGTTGAATGTTTTTGCCCCTTGTTCAGTGTTGTAGGACGGATCAGGAATGCTCTTCCCCTTGTGGAGGTATGACCCCTAGATCCGTTGTAGTGTGACTCAACTATGTTCTATCTCTTGTGAGATATGACCTGTGAGTACACCATGTGGGTGAGTGGTTACCTTGGCCATTTTGTTGATTTGGCCAAGTGAGAGGTCATGAGTTCGATCGTAGCCCCATGCATATCCTGTTTGCTGTGGAAGCTTCCAAGAAAGAAAGTCCGTAGCTTCTTGGACGCTACATGGTTGGTCTGTCACCTTGACACTAGGATGCTTATGTGTCAAGCCCACAGTGCAAGTCTATTGGTGACGTGGCTGGTTCAGGCCACTGCCCAGGAATGTGCTTTTGAGTTCTAGGACTGGACAGACAGCTATAAAAGGACTTGTCTTGCATGCTGATCAATAACCCTTGCTTGATGCTCTCTTGCGTATTGACGACTTGAGCTCTTCTTGAGATGTAATGCTAAGGCGTTAGTACTCTTGAAGGTGAAGTTTATGCCTGATAAAGTTTGGGGTGCATGACACATGTCAACAAAGGAAGAAGGCCTAAAAACCTTTGTTCGCTTTCCGGTTTTGCGGCTATTCTGCCAGAGGTGGTTAGCTCAGTAGCTAACAAAGGGTTATGGGCCCACTCCTCTTGTTAGGGAAGTTTCACGCACGCAACCGCTAAGGTCCCAAGTAGTGAGAGCGCCTTCGCTCTCACACAACTTCTCTGTTTGCAGGGCAACATCAGCAGGAGGGAAGTGCAANAACTATGTTCTATCTCTTGTGAGATATGACCTGTGAGTACACCATGTGGGTGAGTGGTTACCTTGGCCATTTTGTTGATTTGGCCAAGTGAGAGGTCATGAGTTCGATCGTAGCCCCATGCATATCCTGTTTGCTGTGGAAGCTTCCAAGAAAGAAAGTCCGTAGCTTCTTGGACGCTACATGGTTGGTCTGTCACCTTGACACTAGGATGTTTATGTGTCAAACCCACAGTGCAAGTCTATTGGTGACGTGGCTGGTTCAGGCCACTGCCCAGGAATGTGCTTTTGAGTTCTAGGACTGGACAGACAGCTATAAAATGACTTGTCTTGCATGCTGATCAATAACCCTTGCTTGATGCTCTCTTGCGTATTGACGACTTGAGCTCTTCTTGAGATGTAATGCTAAGGCGTTAGTACTCTTGAAGGTGAAGTTTATGCCTGATAAAGTTTGGGGTGCATGACACATGTCAACAAAGGAAGAAGGCCTAAAAACCTTTGTTAGCTTTCCGGTTTTGCGGCTTCTCTGCCAGAGGTGGTTAGCTCAGTAGCTAACAAAGGGTTATGGGCCCACTCCTCTTGTTAGGGAAGTTTCACGCACGCAACCGCTAAGGTCCCAAGTAGTGAGAGCGCCTTCGCTCTCACACAACTTCTCTGTTTGCAGGGCAACATCAGCAGGAGGGAAGTGCAACACATCTCCACCTTTCTACCTTGGGAGCTGACATCAGCCTACATCAGCCTTCATCAGCCTACATCTGCTTACAACGGCCAACGTGAACAGGGGAAGCAGTTTCCTCTTCTCACCAACAGCATACAGCGGCCTCAAACACAGGTTCATCGGCATCGACAACAGGTGCAGTAGCTGTAGCAGTTGTAGTTGTAGGGATGGCAGGGACAGGGGAACCAGGGAATCATTCGCCCATCCTCAAGTTTGATGGAGAGGGGTTTGCACTCTGGAAGTGGCAGTTTGAGATCATCATGGATGACAGAGATCTGCTAGGATATTTTGACNAGCCTTCATCAGCCTACATCTGCTTACAACGGCCAACGTGAACAGGGGAAGCAGTTTCCTCTTCTCACCAACAGCATACAGCGGCCTCAAACACAGGTTCATCGGCATCGACAACAGATGCAGCAGCTGTAGAAGTTGTAGTTGTAGGGATGGCAGGGACAGGGGAACCAGGGAATCATTCGCCCATCCTCAAGTTTGATGGAGAGGGGTTTGCACTCTGGAAGTGGCAGTTTGAGATCATCATGGATGACAGAGATCTGCTAGGATATTTTGACGGAACTTACCAGCACCAAAGGAGGAGGGTGCTGACCTTGTGGCATGGGTCAAGCTCAACAAGAAGGCTCTTGCCATTCTTGTGTCCTCCATACAACCCTCCGTCCTTTCACACATCAACGGTTGTACAGTGGCAGCTGCGGCATACGCCAAACTCGGCAAGGTGTTTCAGACCTCCTCACTTGCCAATTGTCTCTTCATTCTACAAAACCTTATCAGCATGAGGCTTGGTGTAGGGGAGGATGTCTCCGCCTTTATGCGGAAGTTTGAGACGCTCTTGCAATAAGCCACCGGCATGGGGTGGGACCTGAAATCTGACATGCAGGCCATGATTTTTCTGATGACGCTGCCGAAAAGTTGGGGCCCCATGATAACGGTGATTGGAGGGTGGACTGAAGATCTAGTTTCGTACACCACCGTCTCTGAGTATGTGCCAAATGAAGCCATGCGTCGTAGCTGTAGTGAAGCAAACATGGTTGCCTTTGCCTCACGGAGCAGCGGCACCTTCCGCAATACCTCCTCCTCTGGGTATAAGGGAAACAATAGCACTAGCAACAGTGGAAGGGGTGCAAAGCGCCAAGGAAACTGCCACAACTGTAGCAAGGCTGGACACTGGGTTCGAGAGTGCCGTGCACCCAAGAGAGAGGGAGGAGACGGGGATGAATGGCGAGGGGGAAATGGTGGGAAGGATCCCACAAGCTTGATGGCTGAGTGTGCCTCCAACAAAGGGAGGGCGATACTCAGGCCAGGAGCCTATGGCCTTGACTTGGGCACAAACAAGCACACCAATTACGAGAAGAGAGACTTCATCTCTCTTGCTCCATGTAACAAGAACTTCAGAGTCGCCAACGGCAAGGTTGAGGCAGCTGAGGGGATTGGTGACAAGCTGGTCACAGTGGGTGTCAACGGTGGAGATTCCGACCTCAAGCTAGAGGGGGTGGTCTACTTGCCCTCCTTCACAGCCA